>JACEVL010002916.1:0-16731 GCA_020284085.1 Aporrectodea caliginosa
AATGGAATGCTTTTTGAATAGATACAAGGGATGTGGAATGGTGGCAGGGTGATCTCATCTGTCATGCTGTTCCTAGCCTAGCAATAGAAATTAAATCTGTCTCCTAATAAAATAAGGGCAGAATCTCTATATTTAGGCATTACATACATAAAAGTGCAGCATGTCCTTCAATACTAAAACTTGTAAGCATCATTGTTTGTGGATAACATAAACGTTTGTGCTAAGTTGCTGAAGCTTAATTGGAAATCATTACATGCATGGTTCATCTGCTACAGAAGAGAAGCCAACCAAAGGACAGAAAGCTGTTAAAAATGATTTACTTTGGAGAACTATAAGACTCTGAAAAGATCATTAAATTTGACCTGTATGGTGGTAAACATAGTAGCCAAACCCTCAGGGCGATAAACCTTGTTCTGGGCTATAAACCTTGTTCTAAGCTTAAGTATAATTATAGTAAAATTAAACTAATAGATGGATGGCACGTAAATACCAAACATAGTGCTCTTGGTGTAAATGTTCTCTCTTCTCGGCAATTTTATTAACTTGGACACATTACAGTTTATGAGGATAAAAAGCTGTGATGAAACTCATATCCGAAGAAGTAAAACCTGATAAATGTTTCTTACAAGCTGTGTGATGCTGTTATGATGATGATTACGATGATAATGACAATGATGACGATGATGACAATGAACATGAATCTGCTCATTGTACTTCAACAGTATCAATATCTTCAATCAATGGATTTGTTTGTCCAACCATCATCAATCCATTCACAATCTATCTGTCTATCCATCCATCCATTCATCCTTCTAACCAATACACTGATCCCTATGCATTGATCCAACCATCCAAGAATCCATCAATCTATCCATGCACCCACCGACGCATCCACCCATCCATACGTCCATGCATGCATGCATCCATCCATCCATCCATCCATCCACCCACTCACCCACCCACCCACCCACCCACCCATCCATCCATCCATCCCATCCATCCATCCATCCATCCACCCACCCATCCATCCATGCTTGCATGCATCCATCCATCCATCCCTCCCTCCATCCATCCATCCATCCATCCATCCACCCACCCATCCATCCATCCATGCGTGCATGCATCCCTCCATGCATCCCTCCATGCATCCCTCCATGCATCCCTCCATGCATCCCTCCATGCATCCATCCATGCATCCCTCCATCCCTCTATGCATCCCCTCCATGCATCCCTCCATGCATCCATCCATGCATCCCTCCATCCCTCTATGCATCCCTCCATGCATCCCTCCATGCATCCCTCCATGCATCCCTCCATCCCTCCATGCATGCATGCATCCATCCATCCACCCATCCATCCACCGATCCATCCATCCATCCATCTCGTACATAAAAAAGTGATGGCGCTGACATTAAGAGATCATACATTTAATATCATATGATAGATTCGTAATGACGGCGCAAACAAGAGAAAAGGCTTAGCCTGAATGAATGAATGAATGAATGAATGAATGAATGAATGAATGAATGAATGAATGAATGAATCTTCGGCGGTGGCGTTGACCGACCGACCGACCGATGACCGTCGCTGCCTTGCCAACAGCATCTTCTTCGCCGTCCGTCAACATCCGGTCTCCCTCTCTTTCTTCAATCATCAAAAAACCCGCCAAGCAAACATCCTAATGCATCGCTCCATCCACACTACTTCCCTTCACAAGACACGATAACCAACATCCACACTCTCTTACTTACCTTGGCTGTGCTGCTGTTCGTCTCCTTTCGATTCTTACACGACACACAGGACAACTGCCCGCCCATCTCTCGCCTTCCTCCTCCTCCTCCTGCCTACCTACGTACGTACGCAAGAACAAGCTTCGGTCTGTCCGTCGGTCTCAGTCTCTCTCTCAAGCCATACACGTGAGACGAAGGCGGACGAAACTGAAATTGGCTTCGGTCGTATACGAGCCTCACATCATCTCGGCGGCGGCGGCGCACATATCTGAAATCAGAAGCTCCCTTCCGCAGGCCCTCGGAGCATGCGCACCGACGCTCTACCGCCAGCAGATGCGGGCGCCGCCTGCTGGCTATTATCTTCGAATAACTCGCCTATTTTACTTAGCTGCCGTAAGGCTAATGTCGGCGGCGGCGGCTATGGGAAACCACGCGCCTCAATAACGACCGCTTAAATTCGGAGCTCTAAACAAAGAACCGCGTAAAGGTCAGCCTTTCGTACGGAATGGAGAGACACTAAATCAGGCTCAGCAATATGCACTACTGCTAAAACTATCGTGTGCAGTAATCTGCTAACATTTCAGCTGTTTTCAGTTCACTAAACTGTATGATTGTATCCAATGCAGCAAAACACGACCAGTCTATATTAGACTATTGGTTTTCTATGAAGTGCACTTGCACAAAGCGTGAGAGTAAATTTCAATAACTTCCTGAAAGGCTGTGTTTCCATACACTGAATACAGACTGTCAGACACTGATGTTCAGATCCGCTTGTGCGGCACACGTACTAACGTTAGTCACAGTGTCCTAATAGTCTACTTGCCTATAGGCATAATATTGATCGGTCTTGCAACATCCTGCTAAGCAACTTTCATAATATCCAATTATTCATTCTCCTTTGTCTGATAGGCCTAATAGCAATCTTTGCAACAATAACTAAACATAAATTATCAGAACTTGATTTCAAATATCGTTTTAAATAATAACAACAGCGCTTTTAATGTAAGACCTTGAAGTCGGTTCATGACGTCGGCCTGAGGCCTCTGCGACTGAAATAGTGGGTTTCACGAATTAAGTTTTGTTGCAAACTGGACCATTTTAACGTAACAATCGAGAATCTGCTGCCAGCAGCTGTTAGAAACTACAACCATTGTCAGGTTACGAGACAACGGAGACAACACCGCACAGCCGTTTTGGGTGGTGCCAGTTTCAAAAGGACATGGAAACACTGGAGAAAGTGTAGAGAAGAGCTACAAAAATGATTCGGGGTTACAAATACTTGAGCTATGAAGGGAGGTTGAAAGGTTTGGACTAACAACATAGAAGAAGGAGCAGAGGAGACCTAATTGAATCCTACAAGATTATTACTGGGAGGGAGAGGGAGGGAGAGGAGAGAGGGAGAGGGAGAGGGAGAGGGAGGGAGAGGAGAGGAGAGGGAGAGGGAGGGAGAGGGAGAGGGGGAGGGAGAGGGAGAGAGAGGGAGAGGGAAGAGAAGACAGAAGACGAAGAAGAAGATGAAGAAAGAAGAAGAAGAAAAGAAAAGATGAAGAAGAAGAAAAGAAAAAGAAAAAGATGAAGAAAAGAAGGAGAAGGAGGAGGAGGAGGAGGAGGAGGACGACGACGACGAGGAGGAAGAGGAAGGAGAAAGAAGAAGAAGAAGAAGATAGACGAGTCCGCTAAGTTTCCGCGGAACCCTTGATGAGAAACATTGATGTATATGCTTTGGTAGACCGTTTCATGCATTCTAAACGAAAACCTTTTGAAGCGCATATTGTGCAATGGTAAGACATCATTAGACATGGAACCTTTAAGCGCCGTTTGATCAATAATAGCAATAGGGGCCTAATTATCAACTTTGAACATGTTTTTAACATTTTTCTCTGTTTAAACGTATTTCTGTCAAATGCATTCATATAGACTATGCCTATACATAGGCCTACCTCGTCGGATCCATCTGGTCTTTCCAACTCTGGTAAGATGGGCATTATGTATGGGTAAAATGGACAGTCAAGATCTGCAGATATACAGTAGTAGCCTACATTAATTTTACTTTAAAATTTTATCACAATGCTAAAGAAACTGCACAATATGTAATCACGATAGAGCTATTGTCTTTGCTGCCACTGTTCACATTCTCCGCAGATAAACGAGTCGTCAATGTGCCAATGGTTTACGAACAAACCGACACATGACAATTTGAACAAAGTCTACGACATTTGATGTAGGCAATCCAACCTACAAATGAGTCATCTACGCATCATACACAGCAGACTATAAGCCTAACTTTTCTGTCGTAACTGGATATTTGCCATTTACTTCATCGTTTTTCTTCTTAGACTTAGATCTAGTCAGTGCTACGGCCTCGATCTTGGCTTAACCTCTCATCAGGTCAACTTCTTTTCCTTCTTGTTCTTTTTAGATCCAGAATCAAGACAACGCTCTTTGCTTATCTTCTGTGACTTTGAACTGCAAGTTCAACGTTCTTATCTTTGGCTTATCTGCAGACAAGAACAACTCCTTTTCTACCATTCATAGGCGATGAACACTTACTGTCTCCATAGTCTGCAGAGTATACAACCGTTAATTCAGTTTCTTATTTTACTTTTGTCGAAACACATAATTATCCCCTCACACAGCTTCGATCATCGATAGGCCACGCCCCTTTTGGTATAGGTTGGGGCTCAACTTTGCATATTTCAATAACAGGTCGATAGACACTCCATCTTACCCCAGTATATATGGTAAGATGAATACGTTTTGCTGGATTTTGCGTTGGAGTCCATCTTCCCCTATAGTAGCCTTACTGAAGATTTTTCATTTCATTTCATTTCAGATATTTATATAGCGCCCCTTCAAGATTTCTACTCAGAGGCGCTCCCGACTACAGCGCGGACACTGAATCGGAGTTTCACGCCGAAGCGCATGAGCAATTGCGAGTGAAGGACTTACCCAGGGTCTCTACGCGGGGGCTTGAGGTGAATTCGAACCCGCAACCCTCCGGCTGCAAGGCACCGAACATACCTTTACACCACCGCGCCCCGCAAAGATAGGACTATAATACGCCTATACCACTGCAGAACTTTATCTCATAATTGTTTCGTTGTCATGACGACGTCATTTTGACACTTGATGCCCATAATTTATTTCAATGAAAATTGCTAAAGCAATCCTGTATTAACAGCATTATGACAGAGGTTGGCGACAGTCTAATGACTAGCGTGCTAGACTGTCACCTGAGAAATCAAGGATCAATATCTCGCAAAGGAAGTACACGTAGAAGGTGTTTCAAAATATACACTGTATGTTCCATTTACGCCACAATCATGGCATAAAAAAATTGAGTACACGTACAGTCGTACAGCCTGTTCGGTGGTAAGAAGAAGCGGTAATAGCGATAGGACTGTTCTTCTCGACATTCTTCGTCGTATTATTCTTGTTTTTCTTGTTCTTGTTCTTCATCTTCTTCTTCTTCTCCTTCTTCGTCTTTAAGTCTGTTTCTCCTTCTCTAGCTTAGGCTACATTCTTTCTCCTTCTCCTCCTCCTTCTTCTTCTTCCTCTTCTTCTTCTTCTTCCTCTTCTTCTTCTTCCTCCTCCTCCTCCTCCTCCTCCTCCTCCTCCTCCTCCTCCTCCTCCTTCCTCTTCTTCTTCACATTCTTCTTCGCATTCCTCTTCTTCGAATTCTTCTTTGCATTCTTATCGCATTCTTATTTGCACTCTTCTTCGCATTCTTCTTATTCGCATTCTTCTTCGTATTCCTCTTCTTCGAATTCTTCTTCGCATTCTTCTTCGCATTCTTCTTTGCATTCTCATCGCATTCTTATTTGCACTCTTCTTCGCATTCTTCTTATTCGCATTCTTCTTCGCTTTCTTCATCGCATTCTTTTTCGTCTTCAACTTCTTCATCTTCTTCACCTTCTTCTTCTTCCTCCTCCTGTTCTTCCTGTTCTTCCTCCTCATCCTCTTCTTTGTATTCTTAATCTTCTTCGTATCCTTATTCTTTTTCCTCTTCTTCCTCTTCTTTTTCCTCCTCCTCCTGCTCTTGCTCCTTCATGTCCTCTTCTTTTCTTCGTCTTAGAAATCGTAGATGATTAACATTCGTCCTCTGCGTGGATGTATGTATTTAGGTATGTATGTATCCAACTATGTACACATTATAAATAGTTATGTATACTGTGGTATGTATTTTTATAAATCTTCTCACGTTACACATTACAAATCACATTACAAGGATCTCCTCAAAAGAGCTATGAAAATGGCTGTGTCAAGGATCTGAGCAGGTGCGTCTTAACATTATTATAATTATTATATAATATATAATTATTAAATTATATATATAATATAATATATACACATATACATAGGTATTTATATAATTATATTAATATTTAATAATCTATAAAAATATATATTAATATTATTAATATCATATAATTTTATAATAAATAATTATATTGTTATTGATTAATTACAATAATTATTATATAATAATAATTTAATTATATTGTTATTATATATAATTATTATTAATTATAAATTGAATTATAATATATATATTATTTCTATTAATATAATTAATTATATTAATTTAATTATATATTATATAATTTATATGCACACATAATATAATTATATAATAATATAAAATATATGTAATTATTTTATAATAATTATTATATATATGTAGGGGGAATTGACCGGGGGAATTGACTGGGGGGAATTGACTGGGGAATTGACCGGGGGGAATTGACCGGGGGAATTGTCCGGAACCCCATTCTACCATATTTTGACATCGTTCTCCGTCCATCCGCTCGTCTGCTTTAAATCAACACAATTTGAAAATTTCTAGTCGAATTAGAATCATGTGCATGATACAGTACAATGTACACTACAATAAGTAGTACAATAATATACAGTACAATATACAGTTACTTACAGTACAATGCAATACAAAATTTCTTATACATTATAATTTGCATATTACGACTCCTAGTCGAATTAGAATCGTGATACAATAGGCTTACAATACAATTTGGAATTTTGGATACTGGAGTTCATATGGAGGTCATCATAGAATGAGTGATGATCAAAAAGTCGTCATAGATTTTACGATGACATTTAAATAATCAGAAAATCTTTTGCGAGAACTTGCTCAATTGCGCTAGACGGATATGATTCAACCTGGCACCGAGTTCACCCGACGTCTTGTCTTCAAGTGTTACAAAAAAGTCTCTTTGTTAGGCTACAATGGCACTCTTGTAGCACTTGTCCCGGCCAGTTGCTCCAAGTCAAAATCAATTGCAGGAAGCAGGGATCCACAGATAGCTATCCTCGGCATGTTCAGGGAGACGGTTCGCACTCTTTTGGTTTAAGGTTGGAAATGGCTATGACAAAGTTAACTTATTAGTAGGTTCGAGGCCAGAGCCTTGTACTATGCTAGAATTAATGGTAGGCCTAGGCCCTACATAAGGTAGAAAGTTTTGTTAGTTTTAGTCGACAGCTAATTTTTTCAGGATTTTTTACTTAATTATGATTTTCATTACCTTTTTCATCAATGACCAATTGACCATCTATTAGTTTTCCAGCCTACTCAAAGCCTTAGTTTATTATAGTCAACCCTTCGTTATGGTAGGGGTGAATTCTACTGCAACTTCAGACCTTTTCTACAATGGGATAAATCTGCCCCATCGTTATGAAACCTATTCACAAAGATCAATCACTGCTTCCAACTACAGGTATACTATTCTGTTCGCAGCTGATATATACCAACGCTACAATTATCGTATTGCTGTTGAACATCTACAAAGTAAAACAATTAAGTCAGAGGAGTTCTCTGCGATAGCCTATAATTATGATGTCAAATGTCGCTAAGACCTCGACTATTATATTGATGTTTTACTGATGTTTAACTGTAAGGTTACAAAACAGTGAGCAGTAAACGGGAAGAGTTGCCAGTGGTGTGCCCACGCACACACGTACGTCGAGCCAAACAACGGTCGCAAGTCTTAAGAATGACGATTAGCGATTACCTTGTCCAGGGACGGATCCAGGAAGTCTATGAGGGGTCAAATGGGCGTCCGAAGGACGATCGTTGAGGCGCGCAGCGCCGAGCAGGGGGAGGGGTCTGGGGAGGGGATGTGCCCCCTCCCCACTTTAAATTTTTTTGAATTTTCACACTGCAATGGTTGCATTTTGGGCTGTCATGTGAACAAATTGTTCTATTATTTAAAAACTGATAGGAATCATGCCACTCGTATCTAAGATGTTGCTTGAGTCGTGTTTGAGTTTGACTGCAGACAGTAGTAGGAAACCAGACATTTATTGAAATTAATTTACATTTTTTTACAACCTAGAAAATACTTCAATTTTCAAGAACGCCATAAGCCTTGAAGGTAAACGAATTGCTTACCAGGACTCAGTTAGCAGAAATAGTTAACACAAACCAAGCAAGAAGGATTCAACTACCTTAGAGGGAAGCCAAGTAGTAATGATGTAGTTTTACTAAATGTTCAAGGAACACAACATTTTAAAATTTGATATTTTTAAATTTGAGAGACAACACTTGAGATAAGCTATTTAGTTGTACAAATATAATATTTTTTATTTATATATCCTCATTTTCGTTTCTTCACGAAAGATCACGGAGTGAACATAGTCTACTTGGCGATGGGGAGGGGCCAAGTCCTGTGTAAATTTCAAATGGGGGCCATGGCCGGATTGGACCCCCTGGATTCGCCCCTGCCTTGCTCCAATTATTTGCTGTCTTTCCTTCTTTTCGTTAACCACTGGAATAAGACAAATTACTCTGGAGGCATTGATGATAGATTAAATTGGAATAGATCCTATAAGTGGACATCAGCCTTAATTAAGTTGTTGATAACCAAATTTTGGTTATCAACAACTTAATTAAGGCTGATGTCCACTTGGCCTGATCACAGAAAAATTAAATATTTAATGATAAGATCGGATCTGGGCCTATAATTATTGCAACTTATTCGATCAAAATTTTAAAACCATGTTCTGCGCTTAAACCTTGCTCACAAAATATTTTAGCTGGGTGTCAGTCATGAAACCTGTTGGGTGATTCATTTTGCAAAAGTCAGCTGTTTTGCTGTGGTTTTGCGCAGCCGATTGAAATATTTAATTTTTCTGTGATCAGGCCAACTCATTTTTTTCCTACTTCCATTAAACAGATCGAATAAGTTGTAATAAGACACGTAAATAGCCGACATATTTCTAACGTAATTCTTAGTCAAACCTTTTCACCCTGTTTAGTACTTTGTGTTTAAAATCTTCAGCTGATTTGCTGCGATATTTGCAATGATGTGAGCTGCTATCACTTCTGATTTCAAGATTTATTTAGCAAAACTTTCTGATGACAGCTATTCTTTTAGTCACCGGTTTCCGCTTTGTAACTTCTCACTCCCTTGCCTTCATTCATTTCGAGACTTTCTCTTTCCCATTTACTTGCTTGCTTTAACAGCCTCATTATCACATTTCTGCGGGAAATCCTAACCGAAATCGGTTAGGCCAACTGAATAGCAGGGTCTCCCTAACTGAAATGGGAACTGCATGGTCAGATTGTATATGGATGCGCCCTTGCCATGGATGTTTATGACTGTCAAAAGGTTTGTGCCATATAAAACATTTTAAGAAAAAAAGTTATTTTGAAACCATCCTGTTTGACATCCATAAAAGATTTCAACTAAAGCTGATTGACAAATTATAGCTGAGCAACATGTCGCTAATAATAACCTCCGCTAATTGTTATTTCGCTGCTAAAAGTCATACTGCGTCGGAAGTTTTCGTAGTTTCCGCTGGCCATAGCCGTGCGTTGCAGGCGCTGACAGGCAGCCTTGAGACGGAGCGCGGCTGCTGAGGCCAGCTGCTGCTTTGGCACAGAAGCAGGATGGCGGGCTGGTTCAAAGCAGATGGGCTATCGACACTCTGGTGCAAAAAATAAATCACATTGGATGGCGTAAGAAGTTGTACATTGTCTATAGGTTAACATTCATCTCAATAACCCTGTAACAGTTGAACAACTCTAATCCTACAAACGTACATCTACCGCAGTCGAGTGCTGCGGCCATTTCGCGCTGATGCAGAAAATCTTAACGACGCATGCGCGGCGTTGTCGGCTTCCGCTAGAAGCAGACGATCGATGTCGTTTGTATAATAAGTGACTGATGGCAACGGCGATGATGAGGGCTAGCAGCTCCATCTGCCTACGGTGATACCAATTAACAAGTCGCAACACCCTCGCTGATGTGCGCTAACTTGGAAGAAGTGATTCTATCTCCACTCAACCCGGTCGTCTGCGGGCGCTGAAAAGCATCGTCAACTTACTGTTTCCCGCTGACATAACCTGCTACTCGCTTTTGGGAATTTATGAAACAGACGATGGGTGGAGTGCCTCATGATATCTGGTTCCAATTCGCCTTGCTCTTCATATGATAAAACTATTTACAATTTTAAGAAAAATGCACTAAACCTTCTTCTATTACCTCGTTGTTCTTCTATTACCTCGTTGGCACTAAACTGCAAGGGTAAATTCCAAGGACTCTATATTGGTCCTTGGGTAAATTCCATACCTCTGCATACCACCAAAAACACTAAATATATGAAACTGTGGTAATTAGCTTGTTCGCAGACGCGGCAGACCCCAATGCAGAAACGAACATCGAGTCATGTTAGACCAGATTCGACTCCATGGGAAAGCCAAACGGCTACACAGGTAGACAACGATGATATTATATAGACTCAATTCGTGTAATACATAAATAAAATTTGTTATTCTTTATAAATCCTACGTTTTTAGCTATGTGACCGTTCTGCTACAGTAGGCCCGTATAATAACACGTTAGTTGCTGTTTAACGACACTGTGTCATAACAAAGATGATTAGTGTCGCCCTCCTCCTTTCTCCAGGCTTTGGACTGGTACTACCACAGGCAGGTCAGTGGCGGAGTTGTATAATAACACTAGCTAATGCAGCCTAATGTACCAGCACCGCACCTGCTTTCAACTGGGGAAATTTAGACCACACCCATAATGCTAAATGAGAGTTGGCTATATATAGCGTCCAGACAGGGATCGTCCATAAATGACGTCACGCACCTAGGGGAGGGGTCAGAAATTTGTGACGATGTGTGACATGATGGGAGGGGTTTGAGAAATGTGACTTCCCATGCATCAGGTCTACGCAATTAAATTTAACAATCTAACAAGAATTTAATTTTAACAATAAGAACTCTAATTTTGAGGATTAAATGTTCATCATTAATTTTTTGATTATTTACATAATTATATACGGTCACCACTATTAATAATTCTTTGATTATTTAAATATATATATAATGGTCACCTTCAGATTTTATTCGTGCCAATATTAAATAAATAAATTTATTTTTAATCACTAGATGTTAATGGCCTAGGACTTGAAATCAAGTATAAGTGATCTAGTAATTTATTATATATAATCTTACATGGTTTCAAATATTTGTTCACTTTTGATAATAATTATAGCCTTGGCCTACTCCGTCAGTGTCGATATACAGAGACTTCGATACCAGGACTACAGCCGTGTTATGATCTCAACTCTCAAGATAGACAGTGGTGTAGTCGAGGGTATACGCGGGTATACGGCGTATACCCACTGAAAATTATTAGCTAGCACCGTATACCTACTGGAATTTGGTGAATAACGCGGGTATACGCTTCAAATATTTCCAAAAATGTGGGTATACGGCGCAGATAGCACCATGTTTTATTCTGAATGAAAAACTCAGGTTATGATAGCCCGCACAATACGTGTCCTGACAGTCCTGCAATCATTCGAAGAAAGTCCTGGTGAAAAACTTGCCGAAGCTCTAAAGGCTGCAGAACGGCATATTGTGTTGAATGACGTTACTCCGCCGGAAAACAGGAAAGCAGTCGATTCACGACGGTCAGTTTCTGCAAAGTCTATGTAACAACTTGAACGCACGAATGAGTAACGATGCTGCTGCTGAATCTCAATTCCTGCAGGACATAGACATAAAAGGGAGAATGTCCTGCATTAGGACAGTGGTGGTATCTAAGCCGTGGTTATATATTATTGCGTGTGGCGTCGCTCAGCGAACGTATTTCATGTGGAGAAATGATCACGCGTCTTTTGCTGCGAATTAAAGAGCTTTTGACAGAGATATTGCAAATCTCCATTTTCAGGTTTAAAAAAACTAAAAAGTAAATTTTTACTCATGCAGTCTCAGTGAATGCATTAAATATCTTGTGCTAATTTAGTCTAAACTTTCCGTGAACTAGGCCTATTTAAAATTAGGACAGTATATATTGCGAAGCATATGGTGAAATTTGGAGGTCATACGCATATTACCTTTTGTCTTATCCGAAAAAATAGGTCACCGGCTATTGATGGCCTGCATTGGGACATGCACTCATTCATTCGTTCATTCATTCATTCATTCTGGAGATTTATATAGCGCCCCTTCAAGAAATCTACTCAGGAGCGCTCCCAGCCCAGCCACGGCGAAAGTAAAAAGACTTAAGTGATTTATAAAACCAAGTTTGACTGGTCAAAGGTAGCAAGCGCAGCTCCGATGGCAGGTCATTCCAGATGGAGGGGCCTGCAACCTAGAAAGCTCGGCGCTGCCTAGCAGTCAAGCGAGCCCGCGGAACTAGGAGCTGCCCCGTCGTCGCGGAGCGAAGCGCCCGACGCGCTACAACTTCGGACACTGGGCGGCAGAGGTTGCGCAGGTAAGATGGAGCACAGCCAAGGATGCTGCGTGAAACCAAAGAAGCAATCCGGTATGAGATCCGTTGGGCCACAGGCAGCCAGTGTAACACATCGCGCATGTAGGCAGAGTGGTTCTAACCCCAGAGCCGGATTTGGGAATTCGCCCAATAACCCGAGCAGCTGAGCGCAGAACTCGATCTAGTCGCCCCAGAACCCCAAGAGGGAGGCCAACGAGGATCGAGCAGCAATGGTCAATTCGACTAGTAACGAAGGCATGCACAAGAACCACTAGTGCGTCATGAGAAAGAGAGCGAGAAACCACTCGGAGCTGGCGAAGCTGATAATAACAGCTTCGAGAGATCAAGTTCACATGTTGAGAAAGACTAAGTTCTTGGTCAAGGGCGAGGCCCAGGTTACGAACCGTTAGGGAAAACGTTGTCAGGAAAGACCCGAGTAAGCTGGAGCAAATCAATACCGTCTAGTTGCCGACGACCACCTAACCAAATAAACTGAGTCTTGGAAGGATTTAGGAGAAGACTATTTGTTACTCATGGGACGGTCCCAACGCAGGCCACTCATAGAAAATCAAACTCAATAGTTTTACTGTATATTTTATGACCTCAGTAGACACATATTCTGTAACAACGAAATTTTATATACTACAACTAACACCAATTTTATGCATTAAAATGAAAAAATTGACCCAATGCAGGACACACTCCCCTACTAATAATAAGTTTTTAACTCCTGGTGAATCTGAAGTGCCTATTGACAAAATAATAATAATTTACTGTAGGCCTATATTTTGTGAAACAGAATATCATCTTCAACTGCAATATGATCTGTTACACTCTATTGAATATGATTAGAACAAAATCAGGTGCTTGACTAAATGCTCCCCACTCAGTGTCCCAATGCAGGCCATAGTGGCCTGCATTGGGACGATTTTTACCAGCGAGCAAAATGCTAAATTTCTATGGTTTATTATGGCAATAATGTTGCAGTATATAACGTATCCGATTCATAAGATGTTGCTGTCTCTTAAAATGACAAAAAGATAGATGTATTACAACTAACACCAGTTATATGCATTAAAATGTAAAAATTGACCCAATGCAGGACATTTTCCCCTACTTGACCCAAGTAAATGGCCTCATAGTCCATCGATTCGGCATGGAGAAACCGAAGTTCGACGCTGTGCAGGATGTGAAACATTGATACAGAGCAGGCCATCAGAGGTATGAGAGAATTATGTCGAAGACCCTTCTGTTGATCCTGAAGATCTACGACCCATGGCATTGTGTAGGCTACGTGCAGCTCCAGAGAATGTGAGAGGGCGTTCAGCGTGATGAATAACATTCAAACTGATCTAAGAAATTCTTAGCTTATTGCGACTTTAGCCACTGGCGCCCGCAGGTGTTTTTGAAGGAGGGGCAAAACACAATGGTCACGGTTACATTTTTTAGCAAGAGCTTCAAAAATGCAAAACAGGAAATTAATAACACAGGTGTTTTTCATAGAAGTTTTTTAATGAAAAATTGGAAAATATCAGTTATTTATACTTTAATGAAAGTTTTCCATGAAAAGTTTTTAGAGTAGCTAAAAAGCGAGAGTTATTTGAACAGAAATTGAAGTCGTCTGCGGTCTCTGCCGAACTCGTCTAACACTTTTTCCATAAATTCTGCTTTGTTGGCGTTGATTTTTTTCTTGGTGTAGCCTACACTGAGCAGAGCATGCACAATCCGGATAAACGGACAAATCTAAAACTCAAGCCTAACTGGCCAATATATAACCGATATATTTGCTATTACCTATTCGGATAAGCATAAAATGTGTGAAACAAGGTGCTCATGGTCGAAAATTGTAACAGAAACACATGCAGGTGACGGGTCTATTCTTTTACGTGGCGGATCTCATAGTTCTGGTGGCGGATCTCATAGTTCTGGTGGCGGATCTCAACTCCGAGGAGCCGGATCTCAGATCCGGCGGGATCCGGCTGAATTTGACTACTGAAATTACCTCTCAAATGTACACGTAGTCGCAGGTAATGTTAATGTTAAAAGGAGGATAATTGCTTCGTGGATAGCAAAGTAGAATTCCGTATGTGAAAGTATGTCGAGCAAGTGGCTGTTAGTGTGTTGCATTTGCAATGAAGACCAAAAGTCAAACCAAGCCATGGCTTCGGCTTCGAAACCACCGTGGTGCCACAGATACACGTTCATGTCAATGCAAGGTACCAACATTATGACAGCAATCTTCGTGCACTATGGAAAACATGTAATTCCAGTTGTAGCCTACGTTGTAGAATTGTACAGGGTTGGAACTTGGAAAATGGAAATACGCGGTATGATATCTAACAGGCCTACTATTCGACTGTAGGCCTACTATAGTACTATTCTATATGCTCTTTGTATTGATTGTTTTCAACATGTTTAACTTTTTTTAATTGTTTCATAATGTCGTGAAGGTCTTGATATTTCTGAAGTTATTTCATTTGTCAGAAATACTTATTTGAAAATGAATTTTCCATGCAAGAATTGAATGCTAAATTCCTTAAAATCGTTTGTGGCCGGGCTCACAACGCTCCCTAGGCAGCCTTGTCGCATTTCCTCGGGCGCGTAGCGCCCGAAAAAAAATGTCATTACAATTTACAGTATACCCACTGCTTTTTTTACCACTACACCACTGAAGATAGACCTACTCTACTGAAGACCTACAGATGCAACAAGCGTTATAGGCTTTGGATAGGCCTATGCATTGCAACATGCCTTAAGGCCTATATCCATAGAATGGATACAAAGATAAGCATGGCATAAATATAGGCCTATCCTTAAAGCGTTCATGTGTTGCCGTGTACGTGGCTGATAAGGTTTCGGAATGACGAAGCGATCGATTAGATTAAATTTATTTTCTTTTAGATGTTGTAAGACGTTATCTAATGGATTCCGCCTCATTACGTCTTCTGTTTTTTTTGGATCGACTCTTCTCTTGGATGAGTGCTATGATTGGAGCGATATCGACAGACAACGAACTCTCGACTGTGCCCAGATTCAATTATACAACGCCACAATCCGCTGCACAATTTGACTGTGGACGATTGAACAGGCTGGTGATGGGAGGGCCAAGAGCATCGCACACACTGACACACATACAGAGCCACAAGAACGTCGACGACTTTACGTTATATCCTGAACTGACTCTGCCTGCAGAAAAGATACGAAGTGAAATCCTTTTCCTCTACGGATACAGTAATTATTAGGTCATTCATAGTATCCAATTGCATCACCTCCCAGACATAGAAGAGGTAGGAGTGATGGAATAGATATAAGGAGATAGGTAGAAGAGAAGAATGATCAGTGAGATAAGACAGAGATATGCAGGGAAGGTATGGGTGAGACAAAGGAGAAATAGCACAGTAATTATTTAAGAATGAGATTTCCCTACAGCCATCAGCAATTGATGGAATGTGCCCTATAAAACAGCTCTATAGAAGTTTACACCAATTAGAGCCGTTAACAATTAGATCAGTTAAGTTGCTTGAATATTTGTATGGAGCAATATGTTATTGATTAGATATCTTCGCTATCACAAGATTATTTTTCTTTTTTGCTGCTGTTTCCTTATAATTATTTTGATATTTTAACATGTGCGTGGAATAGTCCTTGTCTTAAATCTTGAATGCCTGTGTGTTGTAAGTGGCTGAAACAATCGTACAGATTTTTAAAGAAAGAGCATACTCAACATCACGTCATTGTTGCATCTAATAGTCAAAGTGGTCTTCAGAACGGATTTGCAAACCTATAATTAGGCTATATGCAACGTGAAATTAATTAATTATCTGAGCTTAAATCAACAGAAGTGCATAATAAATATTCATTTGAATAAAGTCATCTTGGATTTGATAAACTCGTATAAGGCCATCGAAGCACGAAGCATCCAGCTTATCTGGTTGTCTAGCATTTGTGTCCTATATATAGATTTTCCACACAAAAAATGAGCTGCTAATTGGTCGGTTATAGGCTACAGCAGACTTTTTACTGTAGCCTACGTTTATAGGTAGGCGTTAATGTAGATCATACTTCACTGCAACTATCTGTAGCAATCAATAGATTTCGCACAGCAGAAATCTTTCGACTCAATTAAGTGTCTATCGAAGTGAAAAATCGCACTTCTTGTACCTGCAGTAGCAGCAAATTTTTGACCAAAAGGCGATTAGCGCCAAATCATTTGCTATCTGTTTCCTTCATACTTAAAATTTAACCACGACAGGAAT
>JACEVL010002917.1:0-16184 GCA_020284085.1 Aporrectodea caliginosa
ATACTTACATACATGTGGGGCGCGCGGTCGTGTAGGGTATGTTCGGTGCCTTGCTGCCGGAGGGTTGCGGGTTCGAATCCACCTCAATCCGGACTCAATAGTGAACGACCCTCCCCTCTATAGTGAGATCTGTGGGCAATTATTGCTGTAGAGAAATTTTAACGTAGGCCTACCAAGTTCATTTCGATTAAACTGTCATAGCCAAAGAAAAGGCGCTATATATATATAGAGCTGCTTAAATCGGCGCTACAGAAATTGTATCTAGATAAGAGGGCTCAAACTTAAGTGAAAATAAAAGAAGATTTGGAGATCGGATAGTGGTGCCAAGTCACTGCAGTATGGACGGAAAGTGACGAAGCAAAATGCGAGTTACTAACAGTGTAACAATCTTCTTCTCATTTGGGAAAGACTGTAATCAATAGGAAAACACTTGATTGAGACGTACGCTATTTTAACTTGTGTAACGCTTAAAATTGTTAGAAATATTCAATCAATCAATCTCCCTACCCAGAGGCCTTCTGACCCATGCAGGCCATGTGGGGGGAAAGCAGTCTTCAATAGTTGATGAAACTGAGAACAGGTTGCCTACCTTTAGGGAGGTGTCGTATAGCTGGGGAAGCCCGCTCTAGGTTATAGGACCATCCACAGAAAAGGAACGGTTCTGCATTGTCGTAGAGCGGGCGAATGGGACCGCCAAGTCACCGTGGACAGAGCAGCACAGTCCACGGCGGTCTGTGCAAGAGGAAACAGGGCGGCAGAGCTCACGCATGCAGGAGGGTACCCAGTAGGCTGTGCCCCGCCACACCAAGGTCGCGATGTTGTATGAGATGCACTGTGAGATAGGAAGCCTGTCGTATTTCGTTCTTAAACTGTTAGCAAACACAATGAAATAATGTAAACAATAATAAATATTAATATCACTGATTTAGCAATGCCCTGTCAAAATATATATATATATATATATATATTCGTTTATTAGAACCAATCAGGCTGGCAAACCGCAGCTCATGTTAAATGCATTAATATAAGAAAATCAAAGAGGTTGAAATGGCTAGGCATTGGGATCATCGATTACCGAGTTAAGTTCTGAAGTATGCAGAGCGTGACGCGGGACAAAAATAGAACTGCAGTGACACGTATAGGCTGAACGTATTCGACCCCATTGATCAAATCGAGTTTCTTATAAATCATGGCAAGCTGTGAGCTGTGCAGCGGT
The DNA here is from genome assembly GCA_020284085.1 of Aporrectodea caliginosa. Classification (NCBI taxonomy): domain Eukaryota; kingdom Metazoa; phylum Annelida; class Clitellata; order Crassiclitellata; family Lumbricidae; genus Aporrectodea; species Aporrectodea caliginosa. The sequence continues at coordinate 1,217 of JACEVL010002917.1, forward strand.
AATTACAAAGGCAATTACTGTAGTTGCTAGTCCAATTGCAGTTCTAGTGCGTTGCCGGAATTGGCAAACCACGTGCGAGTTGAATTACGGTCTATTGAAGCGGACATTTTGGGTGGGCTGTACTCAGAGTACAGAAGCAGATAGTTAACTGGAAAATTACAAGCAGGCCGACTTCTGTATGATCTGCGCAGAAAAACAACCTGATAATGGCAGATGGGTATACGAATGAACAGGGCGGCATTAAGGCCATAGTATGGGCCCAGGCTGCAGTGATTACCTTCCAAAGACTCCCTCTGACAAGTGACAACCAACGGTCCACAACGCACATATTTCTAAAATTAGGACGCCTCAGAACTGCGGGCCCGGGTGCTGCAGCACCCTTAGAACCCCCTAATGCGGGCCTACGAACGAGGACTACATGCTTGTAGGACTATGAATTCTAAGCTCCTTGAGTACACTTTAATGATAATTAACTACAATGCATTTAACTTAAACTGATGTCTTTCATCTCTTGTAAAAACAAGTGAAACATAATCCGATGTATTGTAATTGGTGTGACATCTTGGAGAGGGCATAGCTAACTCTTGCTCAAAGAACATAAGATCATAATTATGCAGAGTTATAGATGTGCTGGTCTTTCAATTGTTAGAGCAGCTAACAGTTAATGAAACTTGCTGAACAACTCAATATACGGTTGTTTAGCCGCTATAGCGTTACAGACCTAATCACTATATCTACGTGTATATAGGCCCTATGCAGACAGGAGTGCTATATATAAATACTTGAAATTAACGGAATGAGATAAAGAATGCATTGGTGACCATTACTCATTCTTATGAACTAGATATATAATGTATCAGAACTCAGCACAAATGACGTACTTGTTCCTTAATTGAAAAGACAACTGAGGAAAGTATCAATAAGTGAAATACACTCAATAGACATGAACCAGAACAAGCATAAATGGGTTCCATTCCAATCTGGAATAACAGACTACGGTATATGAATAATGAACAGTTATTTAGCAGAATGTGTTTTGCCAAGTGGCTCTACATTACCCACCACATTTGCAAGGCTATGTGGTGCACTGCGCTTTGGCCAAACTTGTCGGTTCATACCACCTCTCTGCTTGACCGATGCATAGCAATGTTCAGAAGCCATGGATGATTTTGGGGGGCGACCCAGGTGCATCCTTTTGCGACCACCGACCACCATCTTCCGGCGAGCCACTGCTGTCGGTTGAACGCCAATTCGTTTGAGACTTGCAAAGTGCCTCCTTTTGCTGTTCAGAGCAGCAGCTGCTCCAGAATATTTACCAAATGTATGAAGTGCAGTCAGCATAGCAGACGGTGTACGTATGGATTCACCTTGCTTGCAAAATGACATGAGTGCGGGCCCGAACGATTCCTTATCCTGATTACTCATGGCCTTGATCTTACTGCACAAGTCATCAAACTTCTGGAACACAGCACACAAAGTATCATCCTGAAAGGTCGGCAGTTGGACGTCATTCGCTCGGTCCATGTCGACATGGCTAAACTGACCAACTGAAGCCGCGCTAGCCGCACAGGACGATGATGGCCAGCAGTCTGGATCATTGGTTTCTACGTTTTGTGTTGAAGACAGAGAAATATCAGACTCTGGAGCAAGTGATTGAAACCAGTCAATCGGCAATGACGAATTACCCGTCGCGATGGCATACAGCAGCTGTCGTGTGGTGGGGTCATTCACAGGTAAGAAATTGTCACAGCGTTCCCTGAAAGCCATCATGACAGCAGACTGATGCTTGCATGGTCCTCCCGTTTTGCCTTGGTGACACGTACATGATCCAAGATGCATGTCAACAGTGTAGGTGATGCCTAGCTGTTTCTCACTAGGCACTTCGTACAATGACGTTGACAGTGAAACAATCTGTGCGACGTCAATTTCGGATGCGATTGGTGAGAATCTAGACATGCGCAAGTTATCGAGACGGTTGTTCGCAACGTCCTGCAGACGGCGCTGGTAGTGTTCATCAAAGCGGGTGACGATGAAGTCAACTAGCTGCGGGACATTGAACGCTTTTGTGCGGTGCAGAACACTGTCTTTCAGCACTCGCATAGCTCGTTCACAGTAGTTGTTTGTATTGTTGTGTCGCGTTGGGAGATCTGTTCGACAACAGAGTGCCCATTCGGCACGCCTAGCGAACAGTGCCTGGAGTCGTCTGCTTACCGCTGAGTGAGCCACAACCAATTCGTCAGTCATTGCCTCTTCATATATGCTCTTCAAGGAGACCTCACTGTCAGCATATACCATTGATTTGACAATGCCAAATAGATATGGACGATTACTTTTATGCACTGCAGAATGTGCATCCCACAAGAAACGCCAAAATGCCTGAAGAACATGGAAAATGCATAGCAGGCGAGTTGATTCTGGATATACATTTTCCAGTGCAGATCGTTCAGCAGTTGAGTCATCGGTCATGAAAAGCATGGGTCCAGCAAGCCCACGGCGATAGAAGCACGAGCTGTCCAGTAGCTTGTTGTAGAGCTGCAGCGCTCGTGTAATTGTTGTAGCCTGCTCATTTGTAGTGATGAGGACTCCAAGTGGAAGACCACCAGCCACAGAGAAGGTCATCAACAGAAAGACGCGCATGTTGTGTCTGTCCATGCTGCCACCGGCATCCACAAAAACTATTTCTGCACTGTGTTTTATGTAGCGATGAATACGCTTCATCAACGGAGTGCAAATCGCTACAATTACATCATCTCCGTCCACATCCATCTCTATGTATTTTTCATTTGCAGTATGGAATGGGTCTGATGCTTTCCGACTGCAGAGCTCTGTGTTGCACTTCAGAACGAGATCCTGCAGTTTTGCGATTTCCAGAGTGCCTGAAGAGGGTCCATATTCTTTTTCAAAGAGCTGGTAGTAGAGCCTGCACAGAGCACACAACAAGAGAATAAGAAAATTACCTCTGATTTAGAACTAAGTGAAACGCAATATAGTAATTGCCATGGTTAACGACATATTGTGGGGCGTGGTGGCGCAGTGGTACGTTCGGTGCCTTGTGACCGGAGGGTCGCAGGTTCGAATCCCACTCTAGCCGCTGCGTAGGGACCTTGGGCAAGTCCTTCACTCGCAATTGCCTGCTGTAATTCGGCGTGTTAACTCTGACACAGTGTCATCAATGTTGTCGGGGGCGCCTCTGAGTAGTAGTGGACTTGAAGAGGTGCTATAGAAATATCCGATTAAATAAAGAAATGAATATTATGCGAAAAAATAATAACAATAATAACGATACAACGCTTTTGGTTGGGTTGGGAGCGCTTCCGAGTTGTTCCCTTGAAGAGGTGCTATATAAAACTTCTTTGAATGACTGAATGAATTTAAGTCTCTGAGGGATCCTGTATACGTACATACATGCAGATACATATATACGTAATGTACATACATGCATGATATATATATATATATATATGCATACATACAAACTAAATAACTAAAAACTTATGCCCACACATAAAGGATACATACACATATACATGGCTGTGCACATGTGTTCCTAACGGTTTATTTAAACAAAATGCTCACCTAAATACATCAACGTAAGTGTAACAAAAGTCAATTCGAAGCTGATACACTAAGTTTCATAGAGGAGTGGTAATGCTTAGTTATGTATTTACCGATAGCACCACTGAGGATCTGGACAATGATATCGGTCGCCAGCATAAACAATGTAGTCGTCAGGATGCTCAATCTGTAGATCATACTTCAGTATGTCTAGGGCTGCTGATGGAGAGTGGTTCATCTGCAGCAGATGGGTTATCTTTTCACATGCCTCTGGACCGACATCACGATGGCGAAGCGCATCCCCGGCAACAATTGGGTGATTGTGCTTGCAGTTAAGAACAACCCGAAACGGGTGACTTGGCAAGTGAGGATTTGAGGAGCTGCAATTAAACACACCAGTAAGTTAGGCAATTCAATAAATATTCCACGCAATTGAATTGGTTTATTCGCCCCAGTAGAGTGAATTGGCAAAAGAAAGCTGCTTGAACAGCTATGTACTCTGTACCAATGCTTTCCAATGCCGGTGCTGCAATGTGAGGGAAAGAAACAAGCGATGATGCTTTCAGTAGACATAGAGGGTGCATGTCATTTAAATGGATTTTATATTCCTCTTCCAAAGCGGGTACCTATATGAGATGCATTGGCAAGTAGGCCATCATCATCCTCATCATCATCATCATCATCATCATCATTTATTGTTCCCAATTCAAATATGACATAGCCTCATACAAGACCACAGTAAGATAGGTATGGTTAAATCAATTAGTAGTATAAGTTTAGTAAGAGATGTTGAGACAGTACATAACCGAATATGATACATTAGTATGCTTTTCTAAATTTAAAAAGGTAGATGAAATACATGCCAGTCGATATAAACAACAAGAGATTTACATGAGCTCACTTGGAGAATGTTCTGTTTGTCAATACATATCTTGAAGTTGGTCTTGCTTATATTCTGGTTTAACTAACCGCGATTTACGAACATCTCCACGACTTCTACGATGACATGCTGTCTTCTTAAGGAGCAGTTTCATGGCAGCTGTGCATCCAGTATTTCTGGATGAAAGCTTTGTCTGTGCTGTGTCAGTGCTCCTCGTCTTGTGCATGCATCTGTAGTCACACTGGTTTAGCAATAAAAACACACGAACAGTTGACAAGCAGTGTTGTATCAATTACTTTGCAAATGTAATTCAATTATAATTGCAATTACATGCTACAAATTACAGAATAAGTAATTCAATTACGTAATTCAATTACATGTATTTCAATTACTGAACAACACTGTTGACAAGCACATCACTAAGAAAGCATATAAATACTACACTAATCTTATAATACCACTCTGTTTCCTATTCCTTTCAAACGTGCCAGTTATTGTACCACACCCATCAGCGTTTAAAGATTCACTGATTGAAACAAATGTTGAAAGAGGCTAAATGCTGAACGATGAGGGAGGTTATTTCCAAAATGAAATTATTGCAGAAAAAGAACTGTGGGCAGCAATCAACGTATGGCTTTACTGAGTAGGCTACATATACAAACAATGCTAACATTGAACAGGTTTTCCTTCGGATTTGTACCCAAACGATTGCGTTCCACTCGAAATGTCATTTGTGATCGGCTGTGAAATTGGGACAGCCAGATCTCGACCGATGCCACTGTTGTTATGTTGACGTGCAGTGTCGCGGACAGACCGTCCATTGCACACACTGTGTACAAATAGTTGGGTGGCATCCAACCCTGAGAGAGCAAAAAACTTCCATCACAGGCTAAATAAAATCCACTGAATAATATATCCAACATTTGTTTAGTACATCCGCCAGCATGCATTAAGAAATATACTTTCGTGTGACAAAACTAAATAATTTCTGGGCTACCCATAACGATAAGGTAAACCGTTTGCACACCAAAGATAATTTATTGTCTCAGTGCTCCCTATCATTTACGCTGCATACAGCCAAATTCTATTTTCAGTTTCAGTAGGCCTACGTATATTTTCATCGATAATCCAGCTTGCTCTTTAACTTTTATTATCTAGGTAAAATAAACGAAAAAATACCTCCACAAAATTACAGAAAGTAAAACGAGCAGACGTTGGTATCAACAGTGCTAAAGGTCTTAGACCTTAATAAGTCTTAATACTGTGGCGGACGTGTTTCAATACACGGCGGACGCCACAATACGAAGACATAGACTAGAGCTTTTGGTCTAAAGACTTTCAAAAAGGGACGTAAGAATGAAATTGCCTACTATTAAAGTGTCGTTCATGGAAATACGTGCATTATTCGCAGAACAGAACGGACAAACATTGACCGAAGACGCTGACATCTTGCCGTTCGTCATCGCAGATCTTAATATGCAAACATTAATATTCATCACAGTCGATTAGGCTAAATAACGTCATAACTTCTCATGAATATTTATGATGGGCCTGAACCAGCGCGTGAAAAAAAATGTAGCGTCCCGGACGAACTGGGGCGACGCCGCCTGCATGGTATCGGCCGCCGTGAGGGCCGCGCCGAGCTGCGCGTAGTAGGGTTCCTGCTCGAGGTCCCCGGCGTCGATGTAGACCCTCTGAGGTTCTCGCGGTCCGGTCTTCGTCTTCAGGGTGACGTTCAGAAATTCGAATTCGTTGTCGACGGTGGCGTTTGTCGGCCACCAGAACGACGAGGACTGGCAGGCGGCCGAGGAGAAGGACTCCGGCCGCGTCCAGAAGGAGTGGCAGGCCATCAGACCGCCAAGGGAACATCCGGAGATGGCCGTGTGGTGGTTACGGCCGGTTAGGAGACGCCCAGACGTTGCGTTGTTGACCGCAGGTAGAACCTGGAAGCAAGTAAGTAAGTTCGCCGCATTAAGTAAAGAACAACTGTGATTGAAAAAACTCGCGTAAATTAAGTGACAGGCCGCCGTTGAAATCGCCAGTATCAATGCAAATCATGTGGTTAAACAGATAGCAAGAAATAAACTCAGTTATTTTACAAAATGGGTCGAGAACGGACTGCAGACCATAATTATAGGCCTAGAATTGAAGTTGTTATTATAAGTGCTTATTCATAGAGCGACTTTTCAAGAAAACTTATCAGAGGTGCTCCCGACCTGATTACAGAAAACCACGGTCGAACAGAACGGTCTTCGAACGCTTGAAAAGTAGAAGAAGCTTAATGTTTGGAAATGTTTGGAAATGTTTAATTTCGTAAGACGTACAGTAACAATGATCAAATAATACACAGAAACACAGAAAAATAACAGAACTCATGTCCTAAATACAAGCATGTAATGCACTGTCTTTAAGTTTCTAGTGTAAACCTGAGAACTGAAAAAATCAAACGAAATACGAGGAGAAGAAGCTGCAACAGCTTATCTAGTCGTCCCCGTTAGGATATCAAGGAAATTACTCAATGAGATAACTGTAGTGACAGTTAATCAAAGTGCTGTTAGGACACTCAGATAGCATCAAACCTCATGAGAACAAATTAGTAATATTGATCAAGCAAACATGATTTAAATGCAGACTTAAACACATTATAAATACGCAAATCACGAATTCTAGCATCAATGGAGTTCCATAATTGAGGGCCTTTAATTCTAACAGTGGATTGTTTTATATTAGTCCTACAGATCTCAGACCGGTAATTATGTTTATGTCTAGTATTATAGTCATGCACAGTAGCATTCTCAGTAAAATAATCAGCAAATAAAGCTGGAAGCGTCCCAACATGATGTTGGAACATAAGAAGTCCAAGCTGGAGCTTATAAATGTCATATATAGTCAACAATTTTAATGACTTAAATAAGCTCATGCACTCACGGAAAGATAATGAGGGACCAACCACAGAAAAACTTCTATGTTGCCTATAATTAATAATGTTGCCTATAATTAATAATGCTGTCTATAATTAACAATGTTTTCTACGATTAACAATGTTTTCTATAATTAATAATGTTGTCTGTAATTAATAATGTTGTCTATAATTTCTAAAGTTGCCTATTATTAATGTTGTTGCACCGGTCCTATATAATTAATAACGTTGTCTATAATAATATTGATAATTTGAAATTTTAAGTCGAGAAACGAAGTAACTCTACGAAACCTTTAGCATGATAGAATCGGTAAGATTTACAATATGTCTTGTTATCTATGATGAACCTTTGTGAGCCAATAGTCGACGTATTCGTTTCCTTTTCCTCCGTTGACTTCGTAGCGACCGCATCCGTCTCTCATGTGTCTCATCTTATCATGGAAGTCGGTGACATTCGGTGGAATGCACCCGTGACATCCGTTCACCCACATATCACCGCCGTTCACACAGAACCATACCGTTCCCTGGCTGGGCGTAAGCAGCAGGTAACGGTCGCCCTGACCGTCCCAGGTGAGGTTCGGCATCGGTCGGTAGTCCTCGGAACCGATGAAGACACCCTCTTCCGCCAGGGCGTACTTGACCGACATGTCGTCGATGTAGGTGCGAAGTGACTGCAGGAAGCTGGCCCCCAGGTCAAAGGCCAAAGCCACGGGATACTGTTTGTAGGTGTTCTCGTGGAAGCTGGGTGGCAGGTAGTAGTCCCATTGTCTTGTGGCGATCTGGTCGTCCACAGAGGTTACGTTGATCGTTTTCAAAGTTCCCTCGAAGGTGAAGAAGTGTGGATAGACGTGACGCACAGGAGGATTCTGGAAGTAGGAGGACATCTTCGATAAAGGTAATTCGATTCCGTAGTTCGCTCCTACCATGTCGTAACCTCCATCTGTGTTGACCCGGTACTCGAACTTCTGACCGAGCGGAAGGGTTTGGTTGTTGACGCAGTCCTGGCAACTGTGTCCTTCAGGAGTGCCTTTGATGAGGAAATCCCACTGCCACGTGTCTGTCCCAACTTTGTTGAGCTTCTGTGAACAGTTCCACAAGAGTCCCAAACCGTTTCCGACTAGGAACAGATCGGTTGTAAGACCGTGACTCTTCAACAAACAAGGATAGTAATTGTATATGAAGTTTTCTTTGCAATATATGTATGCAATGTATATTTGTTGTATGTATGTATGTATGTATGTATGTATGTATGTATGTATGTATGTATGTATGTATGTATGTATGTATGTATGTATGTATGTATGTATGTATGTATTTATATATGTATAGGTATGTAAGTTTGTATGTATGTATGTATGTCTATAATGTATATTTGTATGTATGTATGTATGTATGTATGTATGTCTGTATGTATGTAACTATGTATGTATGTATGTATGTATGTATGTATGTATGTATGTATGTATGTATGTATGTAATATGTATGCAGGCTTGAACAGTGCACATTTTAAGAATCTCTCAAAAGCCCTTGTCTGCTTAGGGGATTTAAACAGGTGCGATTTAAAATGTAAAACAAAAACGAGAATTTTACTTGAGCCAAGTCAACAGAAATAGTGCGAATGCTCACAGAAAGACTTTCCAAAGAGAGGGAACTATGCATGACAGTGCGCGGTGTTCTCATTCTTATGCATGGAAGTGGCGAACCTGTAGATCTCCCAGGGCATCGGAGCCGGGTAGATCACCTACTCTCGGACCAATGTTGGACTAGTACCAAAGGGACTGAGCATCAGCGGGTACAGAACGTTGATAGTTTCGGTTTTCTCTTTTGGCTGTATCTTACTATCTTACAAGCATCTTAGTTATTGCAAGTTGAACTTCGTTGCCTATTTTAACATCATGAAAAGCGCATTAATCATACAATTGTTAATTAACTTGACTATCATCATCTGTGGTGTGCTCTTCTCTAGAGGCTACCGCTCCACCAGATGCAGACAGCCGTCTATAATTCTGGGCTCGTCTGAAGGCCGTGTGTAACCCAAAGTTCAAAGTTTAACTTAGCCTGACGTAGCTAATAGATCACAGATTGCGACGCTAAAGTAAATTTCTTCTATGCACGCATATAGGCCTACTTGACTTTGAAGGCCTGAAGTTATTTTCTATAACTGCCTACGTATGTAATTCTTCGGATCGCTTACCGTCAGCTGGTGTTCAGGATACTTGACGATGACCGTCATAGAAAGATTGGTCCTGATGTAGGGTCCCATAAACTGGGCAGAAGATGGTTCGGATATTGCGATTAACAAAGCCACCAGCTGAAACAGTTTAAGAACGATTGTAGGAAGACAAAGTCCCACGTAACTGGTTAAGGATTGCATGGCATCTATAACGACACGATCTCCTTAGTCCTTCTTTACCTTTAGTCCAGGGATGGCCAACCCGCGGCCCGCGGGCCAAATGCGGCCCGCGGGCTGCTGATTGGCGGCCCGCACGGCCTTTATAAATAATTTTTTTTCTCATTTTGCACCTACTTACTTGTCCGACTACTACATTTTGATACTGCATAATAATGATATCTAAAACACTAAAATATTTAGTGTTGTAAGTTCTAGTGACCTAATGTAGTCTGACCTGTATTTATACATATTGTGAAATATGATTGATATAAACATTTGTATTTCATTCGAGGCTGTGAGGACAAACATTTTGCGGCACGCCTCGTGCTTACCAACAATCATAGTGGCCCGTAGGCCAAAAAAGGTTGGCCACCCCTGCTCTAGTCCATTATAAGCGCTGAAAACCATTTTGTTCGAATCTGGTATTCCATCTGTAGGTCAGGAACGCTCCTGATGAGTCTCTATATTGAAGAGGCGCTAAATAAATCTTTCTTACAATTACAATCATGGGGTTCCATCGAAAGCTTTCCCCGTGGTACTTCCCTCATTCTGGAATAGGCTTCCATGCAATCTTCATCATGAGCTTCTTCTAGCCTACTGTCCGTGTATGTATGTTCACCACTAGAGTGACGTCAAGCTCATTGTCGGTTCAGTATAAGACTTTTGTCGTTTTAAATCCCGTCCATTTGGACCAGGCTTTGCTGGATCGGCTTTGACCAGATCGCCAGCGGTGTTACTGAACTGCGTTCTCAAGTGTGAGTCTAATATTTGCGACACTGCTGGCAGCCAAATAATCCAACAAAACTCGTAGCATTAGAACCTTTATTGGTTGATGCATATAGATAATCTCTTCGAAATCGATTTACCCAAACATCTCTAGTGACCAAGCATCGATTAATGGTGCTGAAAAAAAATTGCGAGTTAAACTTGCCCAAGGTCCTTCCTTACACGTAGCCTAACCGTCTCAGAACAGGAGGCTCGAACCAGTACTCTTCACGTTACAAGAGCGAGCGCTTTAACCAATCAGCTATCGTGTCTATAGACAAACATGCATAGGTTCTACACACATTGGATACATACACAGATTATGGTCGTCACTTTCATTCTGTAGGCTCCGCTTGTCTTCTTGTGTTACTCGGGGTTTGTACACAGTAGTCGATCGATTCCCAATGTCCAACGCTATCCAGGCTATCTATACGCCGCATCGGTTGCATTAGTAACTGTAAATAATTATTGTAATTACTACGATTTCTATGGCATCGTCAGTGGCACGCCATTTCTGGGTTGATTTACACACACTGTCAACAGGCACATGATAATGATTTTTAGCATGTCTCTGATGTAACCTTCTTCATCACAAGAGCAAGCCCTTCACGGCGATGTAACGCTTATCGCTGCTACGATAAGACCACGCTGAAGGTAGGAGTTGTCAGCTAAGTTCTTGACACGGGTTTCTTATGCGTGAACGTTAATTTGTATGTATGTTGTATGTTTGTATGTTTGTATGTATGTATGTAAGTATGTATGTGTGTGTATGAATGCATGTATGTATACAGTGTGAGAATTGTAGAAAAAAGACTAAGGGGTTAGACTTTGGAGTTGAATATTTTATCTCAGCTGTGCAAAACTTATGTCAACGAAATTTGAAAGCAGCAGATTTCCACGGTAGCAGGTTTGCAAGTCATACTCGAATCAAAATCAAGTCCTTTGTTGAGAAAATTCAAAAATGCAATTGAAGGCTTAAAATGATGACATCACTAAATTTATTAGTGTAGGCCTACAATTCACATGGTCACAAAAAAACCAGAGCACTACTTTATTAGAAACCCACAAAGTGAACTGTGAAAGAAATGCTAAATATATGCAAAATATAAACAGTTTATACGAAAACTAGAAATGTGGTATAAAAATATCTGTCTGGTTAGGCCTACATTATATTAAATTGCGTCTGATGGCTGTCTGCATACCGCTCCACCACCTTAGAATTCGCCCACCCACCTTCCGGTTCGCCCACCGCAGAGCTGCAAAGTGGGTGGACGACAAACAGGTTCGACATCGGCGCTATATAAATATAAACGGACGAGCTCGTCTTGGCCAATTTCACCTGTCACCAAATAACTGGACGCAATCACCCGACGCCCAATGAAACTGATTGGAATAATCACGGACGGAGAGTGGACCGACATACCCTTTCCAATAAAACCAACAATATTCTAAAGGTGTTGCCGCCTGGAACCGGCGTTTGCCCATCCGAGAAAACCCGTCTCTGAATCCTCTGAGATTAATTACCCACGTGTTCACAAGCACAGCCAATTCCACGAGTCTCCTGCCGCCGTCCACAGTGCGACCCCGTTGATGCGACGCACCATTAACACACGTCACCGTTTAAGTTCGTAATATCCGGTCCAGCTTGATCTATCTTCATGTAGCACTTCGCGCCGTTCATTGTAAAGAATTAGGTTGCTCCATTATTAGTATCAGCCGTTTTATTGTTTTCTAATAGATGTGCAATGGATTCTGAAACGAATGGAGATTTCAACATTCAGTTGCTGCACGTTGTGAAACAATGTCCCAAGCTTTGTTCTGTCGGCGACAATACCGTTAAGTGCTAGCAGATAGAAAGATGTTCTCTTGCGTTGCCACACACTGACGACACGTATCTTACTAATAGATTGATCAGTAAATGCTTCTTCGTAATTTCCACAGATTTACGATGCGTACCTTATTAATGGATTGACCAGGACCTAGTAGCTTCTATTGCGCCGATAGAAGTTAGAACTTCTGTAACCAACTGATTGCTCACAAAACCCAGCTGTAATTAACATTTCAATATCCAGAAGATCAGTGCACGAAGGTCATCTGTGTAATTTATGCATTAATTTTTTGGTTATGAAACAATTGGTCGACACCCACTGTAGCAGTGGTTGATGGTGATAGATGTCAGTAGGCTCTAACTGTTCATATTAACCATCCAACAAGTGGAGGCGCCAGGATTTCAGGTTTGCTGTGGCCAAAGCTTCAAGCCCTTCAATTTTGTCCCCTCCTTCCTGTGATTCGCAGTGATTTCCCACTTTTGGGGGGGGGCTGAGCCGCAGTTAGGGAGCAAAGCCTCCCTATCCCCCCTCTGGCGCCGCCACTGCATCAAACCACCGTCACCCTCGTTAATCTACAAAATACCCGACCTCTATTGGTATGTCACTAAGAGCTGATGTTTTAGCACTACGACGCTGGACATCAGTCAAGAACTGCTGACAATCGAGCTAAAGAATATGAGCAGCTGATGGTAGTTAATGAAGCTATGAATTCGTACATAAGAACGACTTAAGGGCACAAGGACGTGAAAAGGACAAATGAATGTTAAACGGATGTCATAAGGACGCAATAGGGACATAAGATCGTCATAAGGACAGAAGAATATCCTTATTACGTCGTCGAAGTAAAAGCAGGGTCCGATTTGTCAAAAAAGAAGCAGGGGGGTCGGAAATCTATTGAACTATTAAAAATTTTCGGAGCCGCAGTAATATTTTTTTACCCCCCCCTCTTATGGGCCTTCCCAGCCAGAGATGGGCACGATTAATTAAATTGCTTATCGATTAAAAATTAGATTTAGCAAAATCTTGTAGCTAATCGATCAGGAGTGGAATTAGCTGTTTAGCTTATTAATTAGCCAATCGATTAGAATTTAATCAATTAGTTAGCCTACCCATCTCTGTTCCCAGCCTCCTTTATGTTTTCTTCCCAACACCCATCATCAGTATAATATACAATACATGTATGTGTATATATATAAAATTATGTATATATATACACACAATACAATACAAAGTATACAGAACACCATTTGTAAATTGCTACAGTACAATGCAACTTTTGTTAACAAAACAATTGCCTGCTGTCACTGTGTGTTTTGCTTCAATCAGATATTTCAAATGAAATTGTGAAGATTAAATTAAAATAAAAACCTGTGAAGCCACCACACCTTGGCCACTGTCAAACAGCCACAAATAAGAATATGTTCATACCTTAAAACACTTAATAAGCTTATTTGATTAACAATGGAGCTTTCCTGACATTTTTCTGCAAAATTTCTCTTGACAGTTTCAAAATCAATTTTCTGGCAATACTCAAACTGGCCAAATCCACAAGATAATCTTCTTGAGGCATTGCAGACCTTACAAATTCTTAATTAGCTTGAATTTGCTGAATGATCTCTCGATCTGCAGAGGTTACTGTTTCCGGAATTAACAGTATAACCTAAACTCACACAAACATTTGGAAATAGCTCTGAAAGATTGACTGTGTTAATAAGTTCAACAGGTCAATGGTGTAAATTTTGGGCACATCCAAAAATTGTCTTATGTACGGAGGGTAAATGTTTAATTTCTGTTATGAAATCCTGACCATTAAGGAAAGCAAGATATTGCTTTGCTAAAGTTAAAGTTTTTCTTCCAACAAACAGGCAGACATGGTTAGATATAAAATTATTTCCACAAGAAATCAAACCTTTCAGGGCTCCTGATCTGTCACCATACATTATGGACGGCTTATCTACAACTTTTACTTTTCATATCTGAAGGCTTAAATAAATATATGCATAAAATGGAAAAACTGCAAAATAAGTTCTATAATGTTAAACAGCAGAAGAGCTAACCTTCCTGATGATGAGGCTGGCCGCTGGTGATGTTGGAAACTGGATCCTATGACTCATTTCAATTGGGGTGTGTGTAATGAATGGTGGCTGGGGCCTATAGGAGACTGGAGAAAGCTGTAGTAGCATTGACCTACATATGTGAAGGGCACTGTAGGCTAGCAGGGCACTATCAATCATACGCTTGCTGGACCTTGATCGGTAACTCCTCCGGCTCAGCCAGAAACTACACTCCCAGCATTCTTGGCCCAGGAGCAATGAACCGGCTGCACCCTCTTAGGCCCTGCCCAAGATCTTTCCACATCTTGGCCCTACCTGTCATAGTAACCAAGTGACAACGCATATGAAAGTACGGTGGCCGAGAGGAACCAAGTTGTTGTATTATCTGAAAGGATAACCCTATTCCGTAAAAAGTATATCCCAATATCAACCTACATCAGGCCGATTGGTCATAATGGAGACTATATTTTTTTTATTATGGAGTCATTTGGAGTAGGACTGTGGGTAATGAAAGTGAGGGGTCCAGCCGACCCCCGAGATCGGCAAAGACCCAGAAGCATGGGGGTCAAATG
>JACEVL010002918.1:0-17077 GCA_020284085.1 Aporrectodea caliginosa
GGTGGGCAGATGTTTCCGTCGGCTGCGGTTAATGAAGAGCTGCGTGAAAGCCCTGTCCTTCGAGGCTGCCAAAACGGCTGTGGTCTGCTTCGTTGTCTCGCAGGTGGACCGGTGCAATAGCCTACTGGCTGGAGCGCGTGGATACTTGCTGGACAGACTGTATACAGTGGGTGCTGAATGCAGCGGCGAGGCTCGTATGTAATCGGCGGAAATTTGACCATGTGACGCCATTACTGCGGGACGTGCTGCACTGGCTTCCTGTGCCTAACCGCATTGATTACAATTATTATTATTATTATTATTATTATAATAATAATAATAATAATAATAATAATAATAATAATAATAATAATATAGTTATTATTATTATTATTATTATTATTATTATTAATGTTGTTATTGTAATTCATTTATTATTATTATTGTTATTATTATTATTATTATTATTATTTTTTTTTTTTTTTGCCCGAGGTAGTTCATATTCCCTCAGGCTATGAAAACTATGTCCGAAGACGTGGGGTCTGGAACGGCCGCTCACTCAACAAGTTCTTGCTGCTCAAAGGTGCCTCTGAAGGCAACGGCGTTATTATTATTATTATTATTATTAATATTATTATTATTATTATTATTTGCATATATCAATTATGTCTGTAGCCAAAAATTCTGAACTATGCAGCTCTGCATATTTAAATTTATGATAGTACGCTTAGGTTCGGGTTCGGCTTGTGTAAGTAAGTAGTAAGAATATTCTTGATTTGACTACCAGCAAACGCACAGTAGCTTACAGAAGAAATAAATAATTCAAACATTTATGCAAAGTCATATAACATTCTCATAATAAAACTTCTTTTTGCAAAGGCATCAATTCTAGGTAGGGTGTGTCTAGGTAGGGTGTGTCTTGGTCCCAGCGTTTCCCTCGCTATAAAAACAACTAAAAATTTGAGTCTATGCAAAAAGGAATGCAATTTCCAACTCACGATGATCCGAGATTCAGGTCTTCAGCCAATCTGAGACCAATCATCGAAGGCAAGAGCAGGTAGTCGCACCTGAGTTCCTTGTTAAAGAAATCTTCCAACGTCCCATACATGTTGTTCCAATTGAGCGCCTCGATTAAAAGCATCGACTGAGAGCTATCATGCAACGCACCAAAAGACATTTGTTGTAACTTATATTTGTTGCAGTTTAATATGTTCTAACGTATTACTGTCTATGCTTATTTATAGCCTTTTCAATTTAGTGTAATTTAATGCGATTTATTAGGATCTTGCTTAATCTAGTTTAGTCAATGATAATGAAGTACAAGACTCCAGTCTAAGCTGTATAATAAGTTATTGTGCTATATTCTAATGACTAATTAGTTTGTAAAAATTTCCTGACTATTAATCTGAAATTTATGCTAACTCATAACTTGGCTTTACTACTGTCTTTTTAAAAATCCTTTTAATTAACTAGTTAAGATTATACCGTTAAGGTCCGTTATCCTCAACATATGTTAGAAAAATTGGTGTCTCTACAGTGGGACTGGGATCTTATCCTTTTAGGGCTTCCCTTTTGTCAATGTCTGATGGTAATATAATTATTAGCCTTGTTTTCAGTCACATATGTAGGCCTACATTATGGCAATACAATGTTTTTGATTGATTGATTGATTCATTAGTAAACAGCGCTGCTGTTAATCTAACTAAGACATTCAATTAAGTCCGATTGCAGGAAATTGCCATGAAAACAAATAAACAAGGCAAATAATTAAAACTTCTTTGATCAACTCTTACATCTTTAGACGTGGCTGTGTGATGAGAAGCAGATTCATCAGTCCAACATAATCCATTAGGTTACCAGTGAAGATGAAGTCAAACGTCATATCTGATGGCAGAAGCCAATGTAACAGATGAAAAAGATCGGTCACCCAGAACGTATATGATACCTAAACAATAATATTATTGAAGACCGTAGAACAATACCCAGGTATGTCGGAAATTACGAGTTTCAGGAAATTAGTTTCAAAGATCTGATACTTCAAACTGCTGTATCTAAGCCATTTGACGAGATATCGACAAGCTGTTTGAAGCACCATGTAACTATATTGTCTTTAACCAAATTGGTACATGATGCAATGCGAAAGATAGCATTATTGTCTTTTACACGACATTTTGCTTCATACCGGGTTATTGACTTAAACAACACTTAACCATCGGTATCATTACGGGTGCAGTAACAGGTAATGTGGACAAAGTTTGTTCTCTAGCAGCTGCATTACCACACATGTCGTCTGGTGTTAGTCGACATACCTTATTCTTGGACCAAATGGTCGCTATTACACAGTGCGAAAATCACTCAAGAAGCGGGTATATCAAATAACCTGACTGTTGCTCCGGTGTCATTAAAAAGATTACAAGAAAAAAGGACAATCTTGTTATCATACTTAAGGGTATATCAACGGAGTAATGGTAGAATACTGCCGGATGCACAAGACCATATTATGTTGACATAACGTTTTTTTCAAAAATGACGATTAAAAATATTCAGATCTATACAAAATTCGTAGGGGATATAGATTACTATATTCCAATCACGCTGGAATACTTTTTAGCAATAAAGAAGTATGTCAACATACCTGGGTATTGCTCTAAGCCTAAGGTTATTAGCAACATACTCACATGCAATAACAGTATTTTCACTTTCGCCGTTTAAGAGTCGCACAATTGGCATATTTTCTCTCATTTTCTAAGACTACCTTAGTCAACTACCCGACAATGCTATATTTCTTAACAAGCGCAGAGGTAGTTACTAAACTAATAATTGTTTCAATTTTTGTATGTGCACTGCCCAACCAAGTACTCATAAAAGAGCAATCTAATTATAAACAAGCCTATAGTTGGCATTAAATGGCTCTCACCTTCCTCACTTTCCAAGATTCGAGATAAGAAAAAATCGTTTCTCTCATTTTCTCAAAGCAGGCTTCATGTATTGTAGAATGTCCCTTTAAAAACTCCCTGAAAATAATATAGAACTAGAACAGACACGTGTCAGTCATTCAAATGCTTCTACAGACTCAGAATTTCATCTTGGCAGATTAATTATGTAAGCAATAATTATATTAATTAAGAACCAAGCAGAGAGTTCTATTGCAAAGAAGCATAAAATCAAAGTTTTGAAGTTTTAAAAAGTGAATTCCTATCCCACATACATTGATTTTCCCCCCAGAAGAGGAGGACTAGATCAAACACTGATTCTTCACAAAAGCGAGTAAAATGATCTCCTCTGTCGGTGGAAAGTTCGGCAGGCGTGTTTTTTACTTGCAATTAGCTTAAAGACTCTGCTTCCCCTTCCTCTTCTTCTCCTTCGTTTTCTTCTTCGTTTTTATTTATTTCGTCTGCCTCTTCCACCTCATAATCGCCTGCTCCTATTCCTTTTCCTCTTCGTTACCATCATCATCATCATCAACTTCTTTCTTCTTCTTCTTCTTCTTATTCTTCATATTCTTCTTCTCCTCCTCCTCCTCCTCTTCCTCCTCCTCCTTCTTCGCATTCTTCTTCGCATTCTTCTTCGCATTCTTCTTCGCATTCTTCTTCGCTTTCTTCTTCTTCGCAATCTTCTTCTTTCTTCCTTTTTGTTACGGTCACAGCATTCCTATCAGCATCCATCCTAGGCAGGCAGTCACTATAGAAGCCGGATCGGGAGAACTTCTCATACGACCGTTAAATGAACGACCAACGGACGAGAGGCCATTAACTCCTCTTCCAAAAAGCAAACGGTTCCCATCGGGCGCCTCACGGGCGAGCCGCGAGGGCCGTGACCAAATATTGTCCGAGAGAGTCCAGTTAGTCTCGGACGATTCCATAAGCCCTGCCACAGAGGACGGACATTCAATTGCGATGGCTGACATGTCATTAAGACGATCAAGCGAACGGCATATGAGGCCGAATAGGGCTAGTCAAAGGAGGACATTGGCGGACATCTAGCGGTGACTTTAAGATCAAGACGTTTAGTGAGATTGAGTCGGCTAACGATTCGACATCAGTAGGGCCTACAGACTGAGAACGCTTAGGGACTTTTGGTCGTCGCCAGTTAGTAATAAGCCGAGTGTAGCCTACCTCACGATTTATTCTGTATCATCTCTGAGGTTGTACTGTTTATAATAACTATAAAACCTTCCTTCTCACCGAGTTGTAATTTGTCACGATCAGGGCCTTCGGACGCTACAAAGGGTCGTGACACTTTCCATCATCATTTTAATTTGCTTCTTTTACTTCTTTTTCTTCCTCTTTCATCACCTCCTCCTTTCCCATTTATTCCCCTCTTCATCTTCCTCTTCTTATTCGTCTCCATGTTCTTTTTCTTCAATTTCCTTTTTTATTCTATTCGCATCGCCAGTTTTCCGACAGTGTTAAAACCCGTGCTGAGGTTTAAGAATTAAGATCCTAGTGTTTCTGTAGCTTACCGGATGTAATCAGTCTCTATGACCTCATTGGTATTCTCTGATGGTTAGACCCCCTATGTCCAAGGATTGTGATTTTGCGATAATCAGAGGAATAAAAATTTTCAGATTAGCAAAATACACACACCAGATAACAGAGTCTTCAGCTTAAGACGAGCCTACTTTATCCATCAAACTTTATTAACCATTATGTATCCTCTTTCCCAAATAAATTCGTGTGTCCAATAGTAAGATTTGCACGTTGAACCTCTGCAATTCAAACTATAATGTTTGCACCATGTAGTTTGTTATATTTGTATGTTTAAATGTGCAATGCAATTGTGCCATTGTATACCTGACTGTCACAATTATTTGTCAAATCCAAAATAAATATCGGTAGTAGGTCTACTACTATCTCCAAGCTTTAGCGCGTGAGATCAAAGATGTTTAATGTAGGCTTACTTTTGCAATGGTAAGTAACAGGCAGCTGCACATGCTCCCTCTTCAACAAGCCATTCGTCACAGCCAGGACGCATCAACGTTGGATTGACAAAGTCTTTCCGGCCTTTATGATCTTCAGAAAAATTCATTAATCCATCTATATCAGCTCTTAGTATTTCCTTCCCAACAGTTTCCACATCTGACTCTTTGATTCCACGATCAATGTAGATCTGCATTGATGCGTATTGTGCAATACCACCATCATTAAACGAAACAGTGTAACCTGCATCCTCGAATGACTTGAGTCGGCTTCGCTTGACCGCAGATTGGTCAAGTTTCCTGTTGAGCCAGGAATTCCATGTCTTTAAGACAGACTTGAGAGACTGTTTGTCACCAAATTTGCAGATTCGTTCACTGTCTCGGCTTGAATTGCTGTATTTGTCAATGAGGTCTTTCAAAACAGCCTTCAGTCTTATAAAATCCTTCTCAACTATAAAGGCGTTGTACCAAACACTCCACAGAAACTCTGCATCAGACTTACTCTCCGGATCCACTTTATTCATGATTTCCAGGAGGATTATATCTCTGGCTATAACGTCTTTGTCAACGTCATTCAGATGGAAACGTATCTCCTTAACTTCGTCAGCTGAGGACGGAGGTCTCTGACTGAGTCCAGCAACGGTTGCCATAATGTGTCTTACATCGCCAAGGCCCAACACCAAGATGTCCATCTCACGGTTGACTTTGAAGTCTCTGAGGAAGTCGTGCATCCGTGTATTCCCAAATGCAGAGTAAACCCCGTGTTCGGGTGCAACGAAAGGAACCCAACATTTCGACAATAATTCAAATGCGGTTCTGTTCTCAGACATGACTCTGATTCAGCAAGAATCAACAGAAATTCAATCTTCTTCCTACAAATATATATATATATATGTTTTAGCGTTGTTGTACACAGGGCTGCCGACAGAAATTCCGGGCCCCTAGGCAGAGCAGTCACGGGCCCCTAACTATCCTTGGACTTTATGAGAAATTTCTTTTAAACAAACTGAAATAATAATAGTGTGGGTACAACCCTTCAAAATTATATTTATAAATGCAACTATTGTAGTTAAGTGTCCGTAATATTATATATTAAAAGGCATAAATCATAAACTCTGTATAACTGATTATAATATTTTTCATAAGTTGATTGCTGGGCCCAGCCCGGGCCCCTAAAAGTCGCCGGGCCCCTAAAAGTCGCCGGGCCCCTGGGATTTTGCCCCCCTGGCCCCCCTCGGCGGGCCTGGTTGTACAAGTCTGGGAGTACAAGCTGCGTAGCTGTAACCTACACCCAGTGTAGGCCTAAATCTTGCATTAGATAACTGCCAATTGCATACTAATCAGATGGGGCAGGTGCTCATATTACAGTTGCACGAGGCTAACATGATTCAATGTCAGCATCATTTTAAGAACCCCAAGATTAATGTGTCTATTGACTCTATTCCAACAGTAGGCTACATCTTACCGAATAATATCACTGGAAAACTTGAATAGTCGTATTTGGAATGGTAAATTCCAAATTTTTAAAGCGCTTCTAAAAAGCTAAGCACATTGCAGTCGTATCCTGTGTTTAATAGGCCTACAGGCAAAACCGTATAAAAAGAAGCGAATAGCACGGTCTAGGGCTGAGTCTTGCGTAGAAAGCCCAATTAGGCAAACAAGTAGGCCTATAGACCTTGGATCAACACTGAGGTTGCCATGAACCATCACTATGTTGTAGGCCTAAATCACAAAACAACACGGTGCAATTGTAATTGCACAACTCAGTCCATTCAGCAGCAGATCGTCATGAAGATCGAGTGCCTTTCAGAAGTTGGCCTATACATGAAAGCGCCATAATCTAGTGTCTTGATGAACGTACGTTAGGCCTGTACATGCTTCCTCTGCCAGCTGATCCACTCTCTCACATAGGTCTGTCTATGTTAGCAACTGCATATTACGTCGATGTGTGCACACTGCAGGCCATGGCTATCACAACTATCCGCCATTAGTACGCGTTGTAGTTGTAACATCTGCTTTTCTTCGGCCAGCTGCAATGGATTCTTGAAATCCCTTTTCCGTGCGGTTTTATTGTTGAAAATTCACACTTGTATTTCACATAATTATTATGTAGGCCTAAATGGAGCATAGGTTACATATGTTGGCGGCTAGACTCTGTTCTTACTTTCGGTTTCGAAACTGTGGAAGAAACCAGTTTCATATTTTGGAATGAACACCAGTAAGAACCAAGCAGTTGTTCAACGCCATCAGAACTCTTTCACCCCATACATAGGCCTACTGCTGGGCTACAAATTATTTACAAGCTATCGAACTCTTCAGTTCTGATTATAAAACCTCTTATATATATTCAATACTGTTATTGACAACAAAGTCAATAAAATACATTCGAGGCATGCATCCATCCATCCATCCATCCATCCATCCATCCATCCATCCATCCATCCATCCATCCATCCATCCATCCATCCATCCATCCATCCATCCATCCATCCATCCATCCATCCATTCATTCATACACACATACGTACGTACATACATACATACATACATACATACATACATACATACATACCATTACATACATACATACATGCATACATACATACATACATACATACATACATACATACTATACACACATACATACATACATACATACATACATACATACATACATACACACATACATACATACATACATACATACATACATACATACATACATACATATGCATACATACATACATACATACATACATACATACATACATACATACATACATACATACATACATACACACATACATGCATACATACATACATGCATACATACATACATACATACTATACATACACACATACATACGCACATGCATGCACGCATGCATGGTTGTGTGTGCATGTATGTATAAAATTTATGTATGTATATTTGTATACATACATGACGTTTAACATGTTTTTGACTAATACAGAAATGTCAGTCATCAATGTGGCTATATAATACACAAAATATCTGCAAAACTTCAACGTTGCATGGTTACAAAAATTAAACAAAGACACAATAAGAATAAGAAACAAAGCATAAGAAAAGAAGTAGCAGAATTTACAACCAAGGGAAAGATTGTCAATTATTCATTGCATAATGCATCACCTCCATCCATGACTGACATCAGAAACTGATGATGATGATGATGATGATGATGATGATGATGATGATGATGATGATGGTGGTGGTGGTGGTGGTGGTGGTGGTGGTGGTGGTGGTGGTTATAATGATGATGACGACGACGACAACTAAGACGAAGACTACGACGACGAAGTAGACTATGTAGACTACTCTATAGCAGTCAGGTGCTAGTGTAGCCTAAGACTTACAGTGTGGGCCAATGTCGGAATCCAAATCCAAGTCCAAATCCTTTTTCTATGAAGCAGCTTATAAAGAAGAGACTCTGTCGGTTTAATAGCCCTCCTCTACAAAATCTTTTATAAAACTTCTCAGTTAAGTTTTCATAATCATACTATATACATGTAGGTCCTAACCAGCAACGGTAAGGAGTTCATGCCACGCTGACATGGTATATGCTCGTATGCCTAATGCTCATATTGACGTAATAGCATTGGTCTTCGACCGATGTTATTCGGGCCGGGCCTGAGATGTAGGAGCCTATACACGTCTGCACAGCCTAGTTAGCTTCATTGGTTAGAGCATAGGCTGCGTCCAACGCCTCTATACGAGAGTGCGTGCAGTTCGCGGTTCGCCTCCGTATGGTAGCTTATTGGTTAAACTTTTCGGTTTCGGAAACTTTTGGAAATCCAGTTTCATATTTCCAAAATTCTGCGGCTGATATGTCGACCTTGAAGTTGGAGCATAGGCTCAGCATATTTAGATTCGTATTTCAGAATACATGGCTAGGTCTGGCCTCAAAAGCAAAACTACGGTACCTGTATCTTCTATTGGCGCCAGTGCAATAGCGATGCCAAAGATACAATGATGAAAGGGGTTAAGTATTTGGTTAATGAGGTAGGCCTACTTCCAGCGGAGTGCAGAACAAGACCATTGATGAGGGTCTTGGAGCACAGTCCCTAGAAGTTGGAGATTTTAGCATTTGTAGCTAATGATTTTGTGCTAAAATTCACCAAATTGTTCCGAGTTTTCCAGTTTAAATGTAGATAACTACAAACAGTGGTTAAATTGCTCATCCAGAGGTGCCGGGTCTCCAAGTCTTTATGAATTTAAAACTTAAGCCAAACTGGCGAATCTATAACCGATACGTTTATGTGTATAGGCCTATGTAAACATGTACGTAGGGCCGTAGGCCCAGGCACGTAACGAGGCAACTGCCTCCTCGTGCCTCAATGTAGCTACGCCTATGTGTAGGCCTACAGTAGTTAATTATCAATACTTATCATTTTTATGGCGTTTTTGAGTGTAAAAAGACTCGGATAAAATACAAAATGCGTGAAACAAGGTACATCATCGATTATTGCAAGCATAAATATTAACTTAAAAGAAATAAAAATTATTTGACATATTTATTAGAGAAGACGACTTTGATCGACATTACTCAGCACGGGTTTCATAGATACGAGAGACCGGATAGCGAGAGGCAGACAGAGACGGACAGAGACAGACTCTGTATGACGGAGAGAGAGAGAGAGAGAGAGAGAGAGAGAGAGAGAGAGAGAGAGAAAGACAGACAGACAGACAGACAGACAGACATACAGAGAGCGATTCTGAATCGGTTCATCTGAATTGACCTGGATAGGCATGTAGCCTAACTTTATACACAAGGTGTATAATTTCTTTGTCTCTGATTCTCAAAGGACATACTATATTATACATGTAATCATTATGTGCATGTAATCACGATATAAATACGATATGGAATAGATTTTACACAGGTACAAACTTAAATTTAATGGCAGCTGTCTGAATACACCGTGTGACTGTTCACATGTAGATAGTGTCCTAGTGTCCATTTACATGTACGTGTATATACTAGTGTAGGCAACTCACTGTACTGCTGCTTGCATACGAAGAATGGCGATCATTAATTTTATGCGTGCCCATCGTCGCGAAATGTCTGGCATCTGGAACTGACGATGATGATAATGAATCACTATTAACATTTAGCGCGCAATTTATACTTTTAATTGTATTAATGTACTTGAAACGTTGTGTGAGCATACTCCCACCTCGGTGCCACAAGGCCAAGACTTTGGCGCCATATTTGTTGCCGACCTGCTGCATGGTTCATTTAACTCATCAATTCATCAGAGAATTGAGTTTCGGCTATTCGGGTAGAGCCCCAGTTATCTTGCTAATGCCGTAGCAGTAAACCACACCTCTTGCAGGACCTTTTGCGTACAAAGAAAACTTAAATCTGTGGTCTACTTCTGACGATTTATGTATGCACGCTGTACAACTTTCTTTTCGACATTATCTACAGACACGATTACTATAACTAATCAAAGGACGACGTGCTATACCCTAATTAATAATTTTCACACCGGCTAAGTCTTCCGCAAATGAGTCATTATTGAAGAAAACTATTGTGACAAAGCGTTACATTCATCTACACAGCTATAGCGCGGGAATCGGAAATAGAGAGTGACATGGGAGACAATCTCGTCCCCATCCCCGCCCCGCAACAAGCAAGTCTTCCCCATCCCCGCCCCATCCCCGCAGGGTTTGTCCCCATCCCCGCCCCATCCCCGCCCCATCCCCGCAGGTTTTCTCCCCATCCCCACCCCATCCCCGCAGGACGACATCACATTCCCCGCAAAAGTTTACACCAATTAAAATTTAAAAAATAACATATTTTAGCTTACAAAGCTATTTGTTTTGCTGACTGCATTAGTCTGTTATTACCTTATCGACAGTTTGCATTAACCAAGTCTTGACCATTTCTGACTAGAAGGCTTAAGGAAATAAGAAAATCTCCTTATCAGTTCTCAAGTTCTTAACATCACCCAGGTTTCTTGCCGGCTCATTCCCCATTACCGCGGTATTACCGCGAGAGCAAACCCCATTACCGCGGTATTACCGCAATTGTTGTCCCCATTACCGCGGTATTACCGCAATTGTTGTCCCCATTACCGCGGGATTTACCGCGGTTACCGCGGTTTCCCCGCGGGGAAATTCCCCATGTCACTCTCTAATCGGAAACACTATACCGGCGGGCAGCGATTATGAAATATTAATTTGAACTAGGCAGAGACATAGACAAACAAACAGACACACAGACAGAGAGGGAGGGAGAGGGAGAGCCGGCGACTTAAGTAAACACGTAGGCTAAGTAGTTTTCTATGATGCTAGTGAATATTGAAGTCCGAAATTCCGGATCTCAGACCCGGCGAGACCCGGCTGAATATAACCACTGACTACAAAGCATCTTAGAATGGGCAGATTTTAAACTAATAAGCTCAAGGTCTGAAGGATGTGCATGTTCAAGCTCTTTGGTAGGCTATATGTACATGTGGAACAGCGAGAAAGTATTTGCGAAGTTTAAACAAACACGGCCTATCTGTCCATATCTACCTCTGTCTTTCTGCTTACGCGGCACTCTACATGTATAGTGTCAGCTCTCGTACTTCAGATACTAAATTTTTGGGTCTGATATGTGCGCGTTGCTTTGTCAGCCTGTGGTTGTTTGTGCACTCCTTCCATCAAAATCTGGCGCCACAAAAGTCAACCCTACATACAGGGCGTATAATTTAAGAATTAGAACACTCAATAAATTTAGGCCTATTCCGCATTATGCGATTCAATTTTGCCCTTAATTTAATAAAGAAACTGAAAAATCGGTCAACTTTTGATTTCTTAAGCATATTAGGCCCATATCTGATTCACATGTCAGTTTTTGGATTATCTGAAAACATCATTTTTATAAATTTTAAACCATAGGCTTATGGTCATCTAGTAGAACTTAGGATTTTCTATCATATGAATGTCTATCACATAGAGATCTGCTACAGCGTTTATTTTATTAATCTGCTACAGCGTTGTTATTTTTTATTTTATTAGGCCTAAATTGGGCGACGCGCGTGTTGCCCTAAACTCAACGCTTTTCAAATATCCTTCTAAAATATTTAGACCTAGATAAACGATTCTTGATGTTAGTTATTTTACGCTATAATAAAATGAAATTCGCTGAATATTCACGCGGCAGATGAGGTCTAAATTATTAGCAAAATTCTTGAAAAAGGAATCTAAACTTCGAAAGAAAGCAAGGTAGTCTTTAACATTTCCTGGATCAGCGTCATGGCATGTAGGCCCTAAGAAAGTTGACTTTAGGATGAGTTGGCCAAGGCGAACGCCTATAAATGCCCTCTGGACCCCGCGCTTACAGCTAATCGCTATAAGTCTTCAAAAACCTGTAGGGCCTTGCCGATGTATAACTGTTTGGGGTAAATTTAATCTAAATTAATACTTAAATTATACGCCCTATATGTAGGGTTGACTTTGTGGCGCCAGATTTTGATGGAATGCACATAAGATAGGCCCTTGTCGTATATCAGCCAACTGAAAGAAACTGAAGAAACACGAATTTCACCTGACAAAGGCGAAACTTTTTACTAAAATGAATGCGAGTTCATACATGGTCACAATCTAGAAGAAATGTCCTTTCTGTTCAAAGTTTCTCACACTTGTATCAAATACATGTTCCCATTTCTGTGTCTATCATGTAGGCCCTATCTAAGCGGCCATTGACTGTAAGACGATTCTGAGCTATTCGTATAGATATCTTATGTGCATGTGAACATGATCGATGCGCAGTTGCGCACCTCAGAATGGTACGATCATGTGGTTAAATAAATTGATAAGACTATAAGATGCAAACTAAACTAGTCTAGACTACTATTTGTAAAAAAAACGTGACTGTTGTGAAAACTAACACAAAAGATAAGCAAATGTACGCAGTCACAGATGCACACAATCTATAGAAGCTACTAATTTTATGCCGTCTGCTTGCGCAAATGAGAAAGTCATTGACGGTAACCTCCCCTTCTCAAACTGAAAATTCACTTTCACTAGCATGATTGTAACTGAGACATCACAAAATAACAGGGATGACGATTATTGAGGTTTTGTATCTTTAGTCTGGGATTACATGGTGTACGATATTTAAGTTCTTATATAATTATTCAGCATGCTTCATTACGACGTCATCAATGTCGCTGGCAAGTGGTTTTGTGGCTCTTCCAATCTTTGCGCTGGCATTCAGAGCTACAGTAATTAGCACTCTTGCACTGGCTGCACTTTTTCATTTCTGTGCCAAGCACTCCACAACCATTGCAGCGACTCGTCAGTGGCGGTGCGCTTGAGAGCTGTTGAGTCTGGCACTCAAGCCTGTGTATTTTCCAGTCGGAACGTTGGCACTCCCGACTGCAATATGCTGCACTTTTGCAGTTAGAGCACTTCTTCATATTTGTCTTTTCCAACCGACAACACATACATAATTCAACAGATCTTGGACCAACAGAACTATCGGCGATTGCATCATTTTCGTCGTTGCTCTTTATCTCTTGCAAATGTGGCTGGAAACGATTCTCAGGTTTTAGGGAAGAGCCAATTTCTTTCTTTTTATTTTCAGAATGACTAGGCTGGACGTTTGACTGCATGTTGGAGTTGTCTGTTTTTCTACCATCTTCAATCACTGACTCCAAATTTGACCCAGCGTCATTTATTTCCATTGTGGACGAATGATCCTCATCCTTTGTATTTGTAGACGCACCACCATCGTCAAGCTTTGACTTTGAAATGTAGTCATCGGTCTTTGGTTTCAGGGCAGAATCCTCCTCAGAATTATCCTTGCTCTCTGGTTTTACGATGGAACTGCCTTCACTAGTTGACTTAAGAGAGGAGCAATCCTCGATCTTAGACTCGGATAAAGGATCATTCTCAATCTTCTTAGTAGAAGAGGCATCCTCGATACGTGACTCATTCGTAACACAATCTTGGATCCCTGGCTTCACTGATGAACCGCTGATGTTCTTTGGCTCTCTGGGACAACCACTCTCGTTGCTTTTCTTCGTGATAGAACAATCATCGGTTTTCAACAAAACTGAAGAACAGTTTTTCTTGTGTCTGGGCCAGTCCTTCCTTTGACACTCTTTACTGCAGTAGGCGACCGTCTTACACCGGGAACATTTCATGAGGTCTGTCGTTGACTTCTTGCACTCTGAGCAGGAGATCCGTTGCGTCAGTGGCAAACTGCTTGAGTTATCTGGCATCGTGGAGTCAGACTTATGCTCTCCTAGACGGATAAAAATATCATAATAGAAGAATTATTCTTCCAATATAGACACGTGATTCAATAATAAATGCCCTGCGATAACCATTCCCAATCCTAGACTCAGTTGCTGAACCATCTTTATTCTTTCCATCCTAAAATCACCATCTAAGTGCTATGAGCCATGGTCTATAAAATATATTGTCTACTTAACTGTCTACAGTCTACTTAACTGTGACTAGATTGTTTGCATTTCTGTGTAGTAAGATGGGCTATATCAAATGCTTTCTCCGATTATATGAGCACTACTCAAGAACAGAAAAGTTTATCATTCTTCTCAAATTCAACAGAGCTCGTATAGCAAACGTATAAACAGTCACATAGCGCCTATATATGCTGGGAATTTAAAGACATTAGGTCCATGTGAATGACCAGTAACACACATGTACAATGTACATGCATTTGATGGTGATTTTCCTTAACACAGAAATCTGGCTTCCATGCAACTAGATCAATTTACAGACTACGTAACTGGGAGTTTTTCTCCAAATCATTATCTGATAATTTTCTATATAACATGCAGCTTATTAACAATAAAATTAACCTGGCCATGGTTGAATATTACCAAATCATCCAATCTTCTAACTCAAACCAATCTATCTTCCGACTTCTTAATCTCTCCATTTCAGTCTGCATATACAGTAAGTTTAATTCAACAGAATCCGCACTTCTTGATGTTCATAATGATATCGTGTGCTATATTCATTCATTGAACTTCTATAGCGACCATTCAAGGAATCTACTCATTAGCGCTCCTAGCCCAGCCACGACAAAAGAAAATAGACTTGTACGTATAGAACCCAGTTGGATTGGTCAAAGGTAGTGAACGCAACTCCAACCGATAATGTTAAGGTGACAGGACCTGTTGTTTTTTAATTGTTTCCTGTTTTTGATACGGTGGACCATTCTCTTCTTCTACAAAATCTTCAGCACTGGTTTGCGGTTTCTGGTCCTGCACTGAATTGGTTTGTTATCTGCCTTAGTTAACGCACTCAATCAGTATATAATTATTTAAATGATAATTATTCGTCCCATGCTTTTCTGGCATGATTCCGTGCTTGGTCCTCATTTGATAACATCAATAGTAACACTGATCGACAATCATTCACTGGTATATCATTTCTGTGGTCATGCTAATCAAATTTGCATTTCACTTGTGGCTCGTCGGTGCTTCACTGCCGTTGAGGAAGTGCAATCTCGAATGGCGGCCAATAAACTCTCTCTTTACCCATCGAAGACTGAGTTTCTGTTACTCAGCACTTCACAGCAACTTAAGAAACTTTGGATGCCTTAAATCTTTCAAACTTGATGACTCACTAGCTGAGTTGGCTGATTGTGCTTGTGACTTGGGCATAAGCCCAACCATGTGACCTCTGCAGACTACCCCCTATGGTAAAATCCTAGCTACGCCACTGTCTTGGTGAATGAGATTTTTCTGCTACTGGACATAGATTTTGGAACTATCCATGTATCTGACCTTTCTGCCAGTCGCTTATTTCATTTCGCTAACAATTAAAGACCTACTTTTGTCAAATTGCTTATCCACCCTGGGAGGACTGATCTTTTAGATATTAACGGTACTGCGGTCTGGCTCGTTTGACGCGTTGTGCGTTATAGACACTTGGACGGTAGAAGTTACTAATTAGAAATGCATTTATCGAAGATTACAACAGCAAACTTTCTTATTTACTTAGAGTGCAATTCAGAGTGTCTTCACACAATAATCGAACCTGATGAAAACGGAGCGGTTGTTGTAGAAAATGACGACATCCATTCCATCATTTGCTTCTGGAACATGCTGGAAGCCTTTTTGCCAGCTACAACGATCTGTCGTATACTGGCAGAATATATTTTCTCAATGTAGTTTTTCACCAAACGCGTGTTTGATGGATATTTACACAGTGCTAATGTCATATCTTCTCCACTGTCATTTATAAAGACCATTTGCAGAAAAGTATTCAGTGACTGAGAGGACGGTGCTGTCATTTCTACTGAAGCTGATCTTTCCTGAGACATCCTTAAACTGTTTCTGAATAACATTTTCTTTAGAAGTTCGAACTAAAATGAAACAAAGCACACTTAGATTTAGTATATAAAACACGTCGTAGGTAAAAAGTACACTCTTGAAAGAAATGACTGCTAGCTGTAGACGCCACCTTGCCAGCATACCCATGTGGGTCCCTTATAAGACTAATAAACCAACACGGGATCGTCAAAGGTATGGTTCCCATTAAAGGTTTATGGTCATGCTGGATGGGTGCAATGTCGCTTTTCTCAGAACATCAGTAGTCATGGGGCGGGGAGATGGCTGAATGGTAACACGCTGGCACGAAGACCAGAAGGACGCGTGTTCAATACCCGCGAGACCAATAAGGTTGGCTCAGCTTTCCACTCTTTAGGGGAGATGGCAAACGAACAGTAGAACAGATTGACGCCTTACAGCCTGCCATAAGTTAAATTCGACTCCCGTTAAACTTGGTGTCATCCTTTACTACTATATCATGTAATCTTACTGCGTACTTGTCAGTTTGTATTAATAAAGATTATTATTATTATTATTATTATTATTATTAGAATTGTATATTAAAGAGCTCATTTACTGGCAAACCATCAATCTAAAAGGCTCTTATATTTTATCGCCTCTTTCATGCGAGTAGATTATATATCAGTTCAAATATCTCTTTTATCCAGCCACTCCAAGAAAAAGTAATATTTGGTTTTGGTAAAGCTCACCAAAATAAGTATGTTTGCAGAGTATTTTCATATTTCAGCTTTCCGTCGTTAAGAAATTTTTTTTAGAAATCAGACCTGTTATTACGTGTCTTTTGCTTTTCGACCATAAAGTCATCGCGCCTTAAATTGCCAAATATCTCTAAAAATAGGA
>JACEVL010002919.1:0-17294 GCA_020284085.1 Aporrectodea caliginosa
GACTAATCGTACTTGGTAGTGCCAGTCCCAAGCCTAGATAAAGGAGGAGGTCGACGCTAATCATCTGTGTTATAACACAGGGGCGGGGAGATGGTTAAACGGTAACACGCTGGCACGAAGATCAGAGGGACACGGGTTCAATACCCGCTAGCCCCATAGGGTTAACTAAGGCCTCTATTCGCTAGGGGCGTTAGTAAATAAGCAGTAGGACAGATGAGTGCCTTGCAGATGCCACATATTTAAATTCGACTTCTGGTCTCCTGTTAAACGTGTTATCATTTGTTACTACTATGTCATGTAATCTTACTGCGCACTTGTCAGCGATTTAATAAGAATTATATATTCATTCATTCATTCAGAGGACATATATATAGCGCCCCTCCAAGATAACCTACTCAGAGGCGCTCCCAGCCCAACTACGGCGATAGAGAACAGTTTTCAAATTCTTGTAAAAGGTGTATGCAGAGTCTCCAGCTAGAAGAACACGCAGATCTGAAGGAAGATTATTCCAGATGGTCGGCCCAACCACTGAGAAGACACGAAGTTGAATCTTTGAAGTGCGCGCAAGGGAACAGCAAGTTCGCCACGAGATGCAGAGCGAAGATTTCTGCGGGTAGTTAAACCTGAGGTAGGGCGACAGAACTCACGCAAGTAGGCTGGGGCGCTCCCTAATTGGCACCGCCAGACCCAGACCGGGTCTGGCGGATGGCCTATAAATCGTATATATTTATATATCGTATATATATATCGTATATATATTATATATATATATATATATAATAAAACAGCAACGCACTAAGTCGTTATAACAAGGGTATTGGGGATGTCCAGAAAAATTATACATTGCAGAAACAACCCGTTCCCTGTTTTCCACCATTATTCTGTTCATCAATATTATATTGTCTATGAATATTTTTTACAGAATTTAAAAATGTTATCCTGAGGTCCCTCAAAGTCACTGAAAATATACTACTTAAATTCCCAGAATTGAGGGCGCTCATGCTCGGATCTTGGAACTTGGATCCATTGTCGATTTACTCTTTTTATCACAAAACATTAACGAAGAGTCTGATCTGGATGAACGTTTTGTTATTTGTTTGTTTCGACGAGATCTACATCCAGGTAAAATTTAGACACCAAATACAAGGTCACTTGAAAGTCAGGAAAACGAAATCGAACTAAAATCAAAGAAAAATGATCAGATCTCGAACAA
This sequence comes from Aporrectodea caliginosa, assembly GCA_020284085.1. Classification (NCBI taxonomy): domain Eukaryota; kingdom Metazoa; phylum Annelida; class Clitellata; order Crassiclitellata; family Lumbricidae; genus Aporrectodea; species Aporrectodea caliginosa. The sequence continues at coordinate 1,214 of JACEVL010002919.1, forward strand.
TAATTGTTAAAAACGGTTGATTCTCTCTTGTGTTTCTCGTCATGATAAGGACTTCCTGTGATAAGAAACAAGGCTGCTAAATTTAAGACGATCAAGTTATTTTAAGGACAAAGATTATGGTTAATTTAAGAGCAAATCAGAGAAAATGGCCAGAACTCAGCAAACTATTGTTCTACTTGAGTTATTCTTTTACCTGTCTGCTCGGGTCGATAAGGACTACATTCCAGAAGACATAGTACTAAAAGACTAACACAGTCCAAAGGTAATTCAAGGTTAAAAGGTCGAAATCATGTAAGTATGGCCGTTTCTCAGTCAAAATAATGTTGTTTTATTTTGGTGGTTCCGAGTTGTGGTCATTTTATCATGATTGTGACCTTTTCACCTTGAAATAGCCTTGAATTGTGTTACTTTTTAGTGCACTGTCTTCCGGCGATGAAATAATTATTACTTGTGCGTTACACTGTGAAGAAAATGCTTTTGTTACAACACACCAGTGACGCCATCGAACAAGTAATTTATTGACGAAACGTAAGAGAACATTTTCTTTCCCTTTCTGAACCAAAAAGCCAATAGAGCGGATTCTTGGTAGTCACTATTCTTGCCGCATTTTAAATTGTGCTTTAATAATATTGAATTTATGAGTTTAATAATACAATTTCTGTCGCGTAGTACTAACCACTGAAAGCTAATTTTGCGCCCCTTGTGCTGTGTCCGGGGGCGGCCGTCCACTGCCCCCTCGTTACGCCACTGGGTAGTTAGCACTGATAATTACCTAAATGCTTAAAGAGCAGTTTAAAATTAATGGGGCCTACATTTCCCATCTGGCCATAACCATTACGAATACATAAGCTTACAAGACGTACCAGCCACAGGAGACACTTGGACCAGCTTGGCGACAACTGAACACGTCTTCTGCCTTATCTTGCACTCAGCCTCACAAGTGTATGAACCTGGTTTTGAAAACTTTATCGTTGCTTTATGTGAAGCGATTTCTTCTTTCTTGCCATCAGACCATTTCCATTTATAGACACATGGCTGACTGCTATTGGCCAAACATATGGTATCATCACCCACGACTGCCTGTGTACTCGTGAAGGTGTTAAACACATCTGAAATTGAAAACAAATGCAATTCCATTTGGAGATGTCCTATGCAAGTCGCAGCAATTTTTGATCTTTAACGACGGTCTGGGTTGAAACTGGGTTCATTTGCTGATTTATGTTACTTAATTTTTTTAAAGAAAAATCTGTTTATGGTGCTCCTTGCTCGCCTCTTATTCCAGCTTATTCTGCACTTGATTAGTGGATACTGTAACACTTTGACACGCCTTATGCCAGTGTTGATCTTTTAGGTATTCCTGGTGATTTGTCGAAATCTTTTAAATTCACTGCCCAATTGTTTACTTTCTGTCACTTCCTTAATGTCATTCAATCACGTCTATGCTAGACACTCGTTTCTTTAAATTTGATTAAGACTTATAACTGTTTTCTCTTAAGCATACGATTTCGACCCAGCGTCGTTGAAGATTTCGATTCTGAATGCGGTTACATTTGCAGGGAATATCATTATTGATGAAGTACGCGTTATGCTTATGGCATTGCTGGACCGAGTTACTAAAGTATATTTAAAACTTACACATTATTTTAATAACATCAGAGATACATCTGTTTTGTTCAGTTGTGGATCTTTTTGTCTGGCAGGCAAAGGATGAACCGTTTAGACTTTGCAACTGGTGACCTGAAATCGTCAGAAATGAAGTCACATGGCTGGAAGTGATTTCTTGGTGGATACCTTCACCTATCGTCTCGTCTTTTCCCACCTCAATCCATTTAATAATGGGTGGAATGTTTCCGTGGAATGAAATGTTGCAGGACAACTGAAATTCTTCTGGTTGAACATCGCAGCTGTTGTTTCCAATGACTCCGTCTTCTTTTATGTTTGATCCACACAAAGGACTAGCATCTTAAATAAAACAATTTACAACTGCTAAACGTAACACTATAATTTTCCATAGAATGAGTTTTGACAATTTTAAGGTTTACCGTTTACTAAAGCTCGTAACCAACTCGTAACCAACTGGCAAAATTGCAAATTTATCTATTTCTACAAGAGCAGCCGCTGCTACTATGAATTCTGACTTAGGATAACATTTGTTTTTTGATCAGTGTAGACTTATTATATTTAAAAATAATACACAGTAACACACTAAAATTTATAAAACATCTTTGAAACCATTGTTTGTGCAGTTATGTTTGACTCGCAAGACGAAACAAGTGAACGCCATGCTTCATGCTTAATCAGCCACTGGTAATAATTAGGCTTAATTCTTGTCAGTCTACTGTAAATATCGATGCAACTAACCTAAAACAATTAGTTCCGCGAACGTGTATTGGCCCTGTTCTCCTTCTTCGTGACATACATATTTTCCTGCATCGCCTGTTTCCACCGATTGAATTATTAGATTGAATTCTCCTGTATCATTTTGTGTGTCCAATTTATATCTTTTATCATAAGGTGGTTGAAGCTGTCCCATATAGATGTAATTCGAATCCTGAGCTCCAACAGGATAATGATACCACAGAATCCCTTTACTGAAAAGTGACGTTGAACAGTTCAGGTACGTCATCTGACCAACCACGGCTTCAGTGTCACGAGGCTGCACACGAATTTCGGATTTTGCTAAGATCCAAAATGATCACATTGGTTGCACAAATGTTATCATAAAGCGTTTACTTAAAATACTAAAAAATAACGCATCTACGACAATTGTTTTAGCGCTTGAATCATTTTCTTGCAATGGCTCACTAAATTACAATATACTTTTCAGTAGGGCCTAGTTGTGGTTAGTATTGCGACAGAGTTACTAAAATAAAATAGGCTTAAAGAGATTACACATTTACTGAATGAAGTACAGCATTACTTCATAACTCCGCCACTGTTCGCTTTCTGACAGTGCCAGTCCCAAGCCTGGATAAAGGAGGAGGGCGACGCTAATGGTCTTTGTTACCACACAGCTAGTCGTTAGAAAGGAAACACACACACACACATTACTTCATCAATCAAAAATCTTCCACACCCTCAAACAATTTTTACAGTTCCAAGGTTTATCTTTTTACAACTGTGGATCATAAGTCCAGAATACGGTTCCATTTCCTGACGCTGACCTACTTAAATTCGAAGCTCGAAATGTGCATATGTCTGCTGTGGTTAGCTTTTCAATCAATACTCTATTCAAATCACACATAATAAACTCATGCACTGCGTTTTAACAAACAGCAGAAAGATTCTCAGCAGCTCAGCGAATTAAGAATCAATACTGTACCTGCTGAAGCTGATGGGGAAGAGAAAGGTATGGTTCAATATACTAACCATAATGAACTTGGATCAACACTAGTAACACTTGAACTGTTTCTGTTACGCTTGCCATACTTGTAATATGCAGCTAAAAAGAAATTTCATATAGATCAGCTGGAGATGTTACGTAGTATAGTATAGTATAGTATAGTGTAGTATAGTACAGTGAAGTATAGATGGTATGGCATAGCATAGCATGGCATAGCACGGTTTTTAAAGCACAGAATAAACGGTACTCATTCTTACAGTACTAGAACAGCCTCCAAATAGAGACCGATTTTTGCTCACACCAACACTCGCAAATTCTCTATTAAGATAACTGGTCCTACTGTTTGGAACAATCTTCCTGCCGACATCCTTAGCGCGTCTCATCTCCTCCTATTTAAAAAAACTTCTGCGTGCCCACCTACTAACTTTAAATATATAATTGCTTTTGATTTTCTGTTTGTTTATTAAAGAACTTTTCAGCATTAGTCAATGCTAATTACGTTATCATTTCAGTTGTTGCTTAATTCACTCCCAATCCTGAACATTATGTTATCAACCTCCACCAAACAGCGCTGGTGCATAGGTGGCCCTGCTTAGCGGGACTCTCGTCCCTTTATATCCTCCTTTTGTATCCCAACTTAGTATTATTTGAAATATGATGATGTGTTACTGTACTTTTTGGGAACAATAAAAAACCAGAGCATGCCGAAGTCAAAGTAAAGAGCTCCCGCAGATAGGCAGCTGCTCTGCACAGAACACAGTGCCAAACGATAGAGGATACCCTATAATGGATGCGCTCCTGGACCGGGCGCCAGTGAAGGACATCACGCATAAGCGCAGAGATATGGTTGACCCTAGGGACACCACCAACTAAACAAACGAGCAGCTGCCCGCAAAACCCTCCAAAGGATGGAAACGGACTAAAGTCTAGTCCACAGTAAAGAACGAAGAGCTCTATTAAAATGCGAACGAATTCTGTTCTCATTTTAAACTGTTCATCGTAAGTAATAACTTGTCAGCAAGACTAGTTATATGCCAAGAGACGATTACAAGGAGGTGATGGAATTGTGCCTACTGATTCTAGGACAGACGGTCGGTGATGGGAGTATCGCTTCAAACAACCAGGCACATGTGGCCACATGGATGATAAAGGTCATCAGTCTATTGCTTGAAGACCAATATTTTTATAGATCAATCTCAATTGACAGCCTCTGATAGAAGATATGCCACTGCATTCTGGTTTTTTTGCAAATCATAGACAGACAGACAGAGAGACAGATAGATAGATAGATAGCATAGTCTAGTTAAGCATACTGGACAATACAACTGTATTTTTTATAATACCCGTTTTCCAAAGTTCAGAAGTGCTCACGATCATTCGACAGGAACATCGATGGAGCAGAGTAATAATTATGAATGAAAACCTTGCTCTTTGTCCCTGCACAGTAACTGCCTCTGGCGAAGCTCGAACCCATACTCTCCGTGTTACAGGCCCAACGCTCTAAGCAAATTTTGTTATTGAGAGGAGTGCATTCGTAGCAAGCATAATGTTGCTGTTTATATATGCGGAGGGAGGCTTATGTATGACGGAGAAGGTTTGCTGCGGCGAGGAGCTATGGGGGTGATGTGAAATGAAGGGCTGCTTGGAATGGCTCTGACTGCAAACGACTTGTGTATTTGACTGTTCGAAGTGCTGTTCACGGGATTTTATGGTTAGTTTGATGGTGATAACCCGATCCTTTAACGAAGAAAGATTTTTTGGGTATGCGGACGACAACGGACGATTCGTCAACGGATTATCGTTAAACGGAATCAGTAATTAATTGGTTGACCATTGAAGCATTATTATTTTTCATTGATCCAACTTCTACTTAGGCAAGAATCCTTTTCATCAATCAAGCTTCTATTTAGACAAGAATTCGTTTAATCAATCCAGCTTCAATTTAAGCAACATTTAATTTTCATCAAACCATCTTCTGCCTGAACAACAGTCATTTTTCATCAAGCCAACTTCTATTTAAGCAAGAATCTTTCATCAATCCCACTTCTATTTAGCAAGAATTCTTTTCGTCAATCCAACTTTATCCGTCCAGTGCTTAAACCCATGCAATAGTGAATAATTTCGGACGCTAGAGCCTAGAATGATAGATTAATTTTGTATAATAAACAGCACAGTCTGCTCTACCTTTTTTCTTATTCAACACACATAGCAGAACTCAAATTCACCTTCATACAGTTAGACTAAGTGAGAAAGAGTAAACATGAACAGAATGAGAGAATAACTTTAAATTAAATAAAGGTATTGAGTCTTTAAGGTATAACAGTTACATAGCGATTCTATATGAAAATTTTTCGATTGTTCATTCATAAAAGGATTGGCTTAGTTCCATAATAATTGTTAGGTAACCTTCCGTTGACGAAACTTCCTAGAACCGATTATTATTGGTGGTCGTTTAATAACCGGATTCTTTCTAGACTAATCTCCTGTCGTTGGCTTCTTCACAATCTCCAAAACCCTCCAGCTGTTTCTCCACCAGTTGATGCTTTGATGAGTCTCAGTAAAGACAAACATCGTGACCATAGTTCAACATATCGTTCGATTATACCCCGCAGTTAGTTAATCGAGACAAGTACTATAATAATCGACGTGTCTCTGCCGACGACCGATTAGACCAACTTTGTCGACTAGTCGACCTCTCGTCAACTAGGTCGACTTGACAAATAAACGATCGAATTGGTCGACTTGGACCGTAGTTATTGGCCAGAATTGCTGGCGACCGTTGCACTATAGTTTGCGTACTTTATACTCGTGCAGGCCTAAATATTAAGCCACTGGCCGGCCATTGTCGCTGTTGACTGATCAACTACTTACAAGGGTATCATGTAGGCCTACTTACAAGGGTATCGTTGACAGTGTGAGATTTGCGAGACATAAATTGAGGGCGGCTTAAGGTAGGCTTATAGGCGAAGCAAGCAGTTGCTTGGCGCGCAGTGTTACCACTCCTATGTTTTTCCAGACCCTATTACCCTATAATAGAAAGATCTTTCAAAATTTCCGCTCCACTTGCGCCACCTAGCGAATTCAGCCATGAAATGAGTACGCTGACCGTACACTGTCGGTGAGGTCATCAGACGGCGAGGAAGAAGTTTGGCCATCCGCCCTTTTATGCCGAGACTAGGAAAGTGAAGTCGCTACTGACAATCGGCGATTGCAATTGCAATTGTATGTGCCGAGGCAGAGAAAGTGAAGTCGATATACCATTTTCATAAGAGGGCAGAATATAATTAAATTTCTAATCGATTAGAATTATCTGTTTGTCAAAAGTCTCATTGATTAGCTAATCTATTAGCTAGATCGTTTGAATTGGAATTAGCTACTGAAATTTGCTAATCGATTCGATTTAGAATTAGCAAAATCTTGTAGCTAATCGATTAGAATTAGAATTATCAAAATCGTGTAGCTAATCGATTAGAATTAGAATTAGTTGTTTGTCTAAATCGATTAGCTAATCGATTATAATCGAATCGATCAGGGTTAGCTAATGGACTGTTATTCGTCGTCTTCTATCTATTACTGGCCCACATATGCAAAATAGTTACGTGGAAGGCATAACTAATTTGCAAATGTGGCCCACGAAGAGGCATCGCTCATTTGCATACGGGGGCAAAGTGTCCGGATGCTGTGAACTTCAACGGGGTCTTGGTGCACTTTATGCGTGGATCCGCATCATCACTATCTGCTTATAGTGTCAATTGCAACCGTCTGGACCGCTGCAGTCGAAGGTCATTTCCGATTTAAGCGTCGTTCTCAGGTCACCGGTGCGAAGACAATTCGGACCCGGACGAAAACAATTCCGAGAAATGTTGTGACCGGCTCATGTGACCATGAACTTTTCTGTTACATCCTGTTGCTGTTGCCTCGTAAGTGAGATCATGGTTTAACGAAGGGGGGACAGAGGGGGAAACCGCCCCCGGGCGCAGCACAAGGGAGGGTGGCGTAAACAATTACCTTTCAGTGGTACACAGTACTGTGACAAAAACGATTAAAAGTCAACATGAAAATTAAAAAGGGGCTCAGTCATCACTCTTGCCTCTGGGCGCTGAAACCCTTCGTTACGCCACTGATTTCTCTTAATTCCAGTGTTGAAGTACAGAGGTTGAAAACTAACTCCGCCACTGTTTGTACTCTGACAGTGCCAGTCCCAAGTCTGAATAAAGAAGGAGGGCGACGCTAACGATCTTATCACGCAGTGTCGTTAAACTGAAACTACTACTACTACTAGGTTGAAGACTATTCTGTCTGATTGTGGTCTTGTGAAAGCAGTTCGGGTTTCCGTCCTTCTAAAACATTGTTTACTTTCAAAGTTTTCTATCGAAGCAGTAGGCCTCAAATTTCGCCTGGTCATGCTGCGTCAGAAGTAGGTCTTATGTAATCTTCCGCCAGTTTTTAACCTGGCACCATACCAGACCCAACACGAAGCCAGGAGATAGGTCGGGTCTACACGGTAAAGGTTAAAAGGTGCATTATTGGTACAACTAAACTAAAGTGTGATTCTCCTTACACATTTTATTTTAGTTATAGTTACAGTTATAGTTAATGTTTTTTTTTAAATTTTAGTTATAGTCATAGTTATAGTTAGTATTATTTTTTAGTTATAGTTATAGTTATAGTTAATGGAAAATTCAGCTTCATGAATAGGCCCTACACGAGTTTAAAAAGTAACTCACAAATTGCATAATAACAATATCGCATTTTTTTCTCATTTATTGCGAATCGTCCATATTGCACTTCCTATTTTTATTTTTTGCATTAACGAAAATAAAGATGGATTTTCGTTAGTGTTATTTTCGTTATAGTTATAGTTATAGTTAATGATATATTTAATTATAGTTATAGTTATCGTTAACGAAATCATTTGATTTTCGTTAACGAACATTTTCGTTATCGTTATCGTTAACGAGAATCACACTGAACTAAGCACAAGTTCACATGTTCGGTAAGAGTGCTTGTAAAACTCATGCTTCATTGCCATAAAGGCCACATTAACTGTCCCACGGTGGATCTAACTAGGCTACATATTTTACAAACGTGACGGTTACATAGTAATTACTCTCTATCTATATTATAGACAATATATGTTATAATTATTCAAGATTCAGTCATTCCACAGTGATCTGCAAGACTGCAAACCTTTTTTTGATTAATTGTTTTCACTTTGAAAAATATAGAATAAATTACCCATACGATAACTATGTACATGCAAGCTATAACAACACAGTCTCTTAAATGTATTATTCCTCAGTCTCGTAATATGAAAGATTGCATCAGCAGCACGGCTAGTTGAAGCACTTTTATTAAATACATGACATATAGAAATATTTCTATACAATGACACCTAGAAACAAAGATAGACGTTGTAAAACCCGCAAAAATCGCCAATCACATTGAAAAACACAGTCATTGGCAGAGCTGAGTCTGTTAATTTTACTGCACACTAATATCTCGCCAGTTTTGATTCTCTTCGCCGAATTCCCTTCTATACACCTCTCTCTAGCACTCTCTGCAGCGTTAATTTCGTTGTATGTCGGGAATGCAGGCGGATGGTGATACTTGAGATGATTGAGTAGATTAGTCAAGTTGACGTAACTCTCTCTCATTAACGCCAACAACGTTGATGATATACGATCTTTTATTTGCGACTGATTCGTACTTGACATTACCCAGACAGCATTCCCACGCTTGCGGTCGCTCAAGATCTTTAGAGACTTTTGGCTACAAGGTCAGGCCTACAATGACTATGAATCTGCGCTAGTCAACTTGGGTCGCAATCGGTATAGAAACGTTTGCAAAATAACTAAGCTGAATAAAATGCGCTACCACTTCTGGGCTAATTCACAAATCAGAAGTCCGAGCATTGCCTTCCAGATAACCTACAGTATGTAGAAAGCAATGATCCAGGGCGAACGTAGGCTTTTAGTTTTAACGCATTTTACGTTCTCGTGTTTGTCGAAATTGCACTTTTATAGATGTTGTAACGAAAATAACGATGAATTTTATTAGTGTTATTATTTTCGTTATAGTTATAGTTAATGATAATTTTAGTGACAGTTATAGTCATCGTTAACGGAATCATTCTATTTTCGTAAACGAACATTATTTTTCGCTAACGTTATCGTTAACGAGAATAACACTGCTCAACTCTGACTCCTTCAATGCTTGCACGAATACATATAAGTTTCTGACCATTTTTAGCGTCTTTCAGAATCTTGCAGAAATCCATGAACCAGTTGCACCTGCGAACCTTTGGCAACAAGATTCCCAGAATCCATCACCTGTCAATATGGAAGCCGTTTCCTTTTGCTTCAGCGCAAATTGCATCCTGTGCTCTATACCTGTTGTCTCCTATACTTCTTTCAAACCTCCTTACACGTAGAAACAGTATCTTATGAAACAGTATCTTATTAAATGCATCTGTCGTCTAATGCACGTGTAGGCTATATGCAATATAAGCTCATTTCTATCTATCTTTCACAATGCATTATACTTAAAGACACTTCATATACATATGAATAGACTCATACAATACCTGAAAGCTAAATTTATGCACATTATGCAATGTGTACAGATATATGCATACATAAGCCTAAGTATGTTTTTGCACACGTAAGCTTAATGTACATAAAATCTGGTGTCAGCTTATGTATATGCGGACATTTTCTAATTCGAACGCAAACTTACAAGTAGCTTCGCCTCCAATCATTTGTAGTGATGCACGATTGCGCAGGCTCTATTATGCCGAAATTTCATCAGGCATTCACCTCCGATTTATAAAATACGAGGGTTGATCAATAAGTAATGAGAAAAATATATTAGACAGCAAATCTGGACCAAAATTGTTTTATAGTTTTTCAACATAATGTCCCTGAAGCTCAACACATTTTTCCCAGCGATGTTCAAGTGCTTTTACACCCTCCAGGAAGAAAGTTTTATCTAGCTCCTGAAACCAGTCATTTGTGGCATGGGTAACACTTTCATCAGTGTCAAATTTCTGTCCGCGAAGCGAATCTTTCAGATAACGAAACAGATGGAAGTCAGACGGTGCCAGTTCTGGAGAATAGGGTGGGTGTTGTAGCAGTTCGAAGCCGCATTCGCGAATTGCAGTCATTGCAACAGACGAGGTGTGAGCTGGAGCATTGTCCTGATGAAACACGATACCTTGACGCAACTTCCCTCGACGTTTTTCCTTAATAGCCACGCGAAGTTTTCGGATTAACTGTGCATAGTAGACACCCGTGAGTCTGTCCACGCTCCAAGTAGTCAATCATCAAAATACCTTCACTGTCCCAAAATACGGATGCCATAACTTTACCCGCTGATGCAATTTTGCGGAATTTGACCGGTGTCGGGGAATCGACGTGCTTCCACTCCATACTCTGCAGTTTTGTCTCGGGATCAAAGTGGTGAGCCCAAGTCTCATCCATAGTGACATATCTGCGTAGAAACTTTGCCTGGTCTTCTCTAAAAAGGTCGAGATTTTCACGAGAAGTTGTTAGTCGGACTTGCTTGTTTTCATGTGTTAACATTCGTGGAACCCATCGAGCACAGACCTTGTTGTACCCCAAAATGTCTGTAATAATATGATGGGTTGTGCCGTACGACAACTTCAAACAATCTGCTACATTTCTAATATTAACCCGCCGATCTTTCTGTATCAGATCCTGGACGAATTGAACGTTTTCGTTGGTACAGGTCTCAATAGGGCGGCCAGAACGGTGCTCGTCTTCAGTTGATTGCCTACCGCGATTAAATTCAGCTACCCACCGATAGACTGTAGCCTGTGAAGGGGCATTGTCCCTTAAAACCTTCTTCATGTCCGTTGCAATCTCATTTTGAGTCAATCCTTTTAAAAGCAAATATTTAATAACCGCACGTTTCTCGTTTTTATCCATTATTTACAACAGCCGCTGGGCAGACGGCTTCCGGCAGTTGCCTAGCAACCACAGTAATGGCCCACGTGACAATTTAAAAATAAAAACTCTGCTAAATAAGTAAGCTAGTAAATAAAAATAAAAAATTCTGCAAAAAAGCTGTCTAATATGTTTTTCTCATTACTTATTGATCAACCCTCGTAGACCACACAAACACACACACACACACACATACACATACACACACATACACACACTCACACACACATCTGGAATTTCTCTGTGGTATAGGCTACACCCTGAAACGGTCCTACGTTTAGCTGTTATTACTGAACAACAGTTAATATTAGTAGGCCTACTCGTGTTGATAGAGACCTATCATGTATGACATAATGATTTAGATTTTAGACTATATCAGCCTTTTAGTTGTCCAAAAAATATGGGGTGGTCACCGTGGTCTGAAGTATACAGATTACCAAAGTGCTCCGAATGCAGGTCAAAATCTTATTCATTCATTCATTCAGAACATTTATATAACGCCTCTTCAAGAAGCTACTCAGAAGCGCTCCAGGCCCAGCCACGACTAAAGAAAAAAGACTTGAGGAACTTGTAGAACCCTGCCGGATGGCTCACAAGTAAAGAGCGGAGCTTAAGCGGGAGGTCATTCCAGATGGAAGGTCCCACAACCGAAAAAGCACGGCGCTGCTTAATAGCCAAGCGTGCCCGTGGAACTAGGAGCTCACCCCTCGTCGTAGAACTAAGCGCCCGACGCGCTGCAACGTCGGACACTGGGCGGCAAAGATACTCTTGCACTTATGTTGTTAATAAGTTGAAGACGAAAACAATTGAAGACTCGTGAATGAAAATAATCACAAATCTAAATTGGTGTAATGCGAAGATAAGCATAATTGACAGAACTCTTAGAACTACGCCACTGCTCGTTATGCCAGTCCCAAGCCCGCAGAAAGGAGGAGGGCGACGCTTATCATCTTTGTTATAACAAGGCGTCGTTAAACAGAAACTAAACAAACAACTCTTGCACTTTAGTCTAACATAATAATTCTGAAGAACGTCAAGATGTTATGCATGACTAGCAGTTTTTACCCGGCGTTCGCCCGGGTTTTCCTCAGCGCCCGTGTATTTGAATTTAACGACATCTTCTTCGTCAGCGCCGGTGAATTTGAATTTAACGATGTGAAAATTTTTCGTGTGTCCCTCTGGCGAATTGACGCGCTGGCTTGAAATTGCAACTCTATGACATATATAATCCTGCATAGCTAGATTAGAAATTATGCAAGGACCAATCCTTGGAAATTTTGACCACATCGAAACTTAAAATGTCCAAATATCGGAATTTAAAGTAAATTTTGAGTTGAAATATAGTTGGGTTGAAATCTAGGCCTATAGAAATTCAATTGAAAACGTTCGTTAAAAATTTCGTATCGCTAAAGTGTTGCATTGGCGAATTTTTAAGTCCGATGACCTAGAAATTCTTCTGATGTTAAATCAACGGTCATCGTGATTGGTTGCGAATCAGAGCGTTGACCTATATGCTACGTGTGACGTAAGATTGCATATTTAATTAGCATGCGTGACGTGAACAAATGGCCTTACTATGGCCATGGTGTAAGAGACCGGTATTGAGATATAGCCTCGTGGAAATGTAAAATGGCCATATATCGGCGTTTAAATAAAATTGCGAACTGAAAATAGTCGCGTTGACCTAGACGTTGCGTAATAATGTTTTGTAAATTTTTCAAATCGCTAAACCGTTCCGTTTCGGAGCCTTTAGCCGGACAACCAAACATACATACATACATACATACATACAGAAGGACATCGTAAACAGACTAAGACTTTATAATATAAGATATGTTAATTTACTATTATATCAGCCTTTGAGTAGTCCAAAAAACACCCAAACATCTTTTCAGTTAGGGCCTATACTTAGCTGAGGGGTTAGAAGAAGAAGAGCCGGGGTTGAACCCATCGATCCCCCCAACAACCCCGACAAAAAAGATACACTGGGCTATATAGGTGTCTTTTTAGTTGTTTGTTATTAAGACGTATGTACACCAGAGTGCAGATATGCAATTTGTTTTAACAAAGAATATACTTACTTACTTACTTAATTGCTGTTTAACGACACTGTTTCATAACATAGATGATTAACGTTGCTCTCCTCCTCTCCTCGGGGCTTTGGACTGGCACTCCCAGAGTACGAGTATAGTGGTCGAGTTTACGGCTATAGGTGCAAAGACCAGCGCCCATATATAGACGCATGCAATTGCAAGGTAGGTAAGTACGCATACGTGTATTTAGCAGTGATGGGCACACACTACATAAATAGTAGTTAAAACTACTTCCTAACTACTTTCGAAATAAGTAGTTATAACTACTGTTTAACTACTTTAGATGACAAGTAGTTATAACTAGTTTTGGTAACTACCAGATATGTAGGTAACTACTTTTCAAACTACTTTTCTAAAAGTTATGTTACGGTACACTGATATTCACCAAATAGTGTGAGAATTTATTATCTGCATTAATTACTGATATTCAACACAAGTAATAAAAAAGGTCACAAACAAATAACAAGTGACAAATCTAATTATAATGAATAACCGCATATATCAATAAACCAACAAAGAACAGGAGCTATCACTTATAAATTTATAATGTCTACGGACAATTTCCGTAAATAGGAAAAAATGTAGTTAATAAAATAGTGTAGTTATTAACTGCAAACTACTTGATAAAAATAGTTATAACTATTTTTAAAACTACTTCTTTAAAAGTAGTTATAACTACTGGACAACTACCTTTGTAGTAGTTATAACTACTAGTTAGTAACTACAGTAGTTAAAAGTGCCCATCACTGGTATTTAGGCCTACATGTAAGGTGTCAGCCTTACACGTGCGCGAGCGAAGCCGAGCTGTAGTTCTTAACTCGTCAGACGGCGCTTATAGATCACCAGGTGAGAATGCTCATCATCAGGCTCTCTGTGATGAGGACTCTCACCTGGTCATCTATAAGCGCCGGAAATACATTTAAAATATTGATCTATAACAAACAATGGTCGGTGGTGGTGGTGGGTGGTGACGACGACGATTATGATAATGATGATGATGATGATGATGATTACGACGAAGACTGCTACACCGACGGCTCTGGTAAACACTTTGTCTGTCTGTCTGTCTCTCTCTCTCTCTCTCTCTCTCTCTCTCTCTCTCTCTATCTATCTATCTATCTATCTATCTATCTCTCTCTATATCTCTCTCTCTCTCTCTCTCTCTCTGTCACTCTCTCTCTCTCTCTATCTCTATCTCTATCTCTCTATCTCTATCTCTCTCTGTATATATAATTATATTTATATATATGTATACATATATATATAATATATATGTTCTTTAATGAGAACTACTGTTCATGGTAAGCTTAATATATTCACACAAACAAGCAAACAAACAAAAATTTATATATACAAGCCAAGAATTGAGTGAAAGAGTTTATTGTATCTCAATGGGAAAATAGTCAATTGCAGTGTTTTAAAATTAATTTCAATTATGACTTCGTTATTGTTCTGGTTCATGGGCGTAGCCAGGAAAAATTGGGGTGTTTAAGATTTCGGGAGGTTTTCCAATGAAAGATTGTCGCAAAAGTTAAGGTCTTTTGTATTACGCATGTAAAAGCCTATAAAACAATTTCCGGAAACTTAGTTGTTGTAGTTTTTTTGGGGTTGAACCCTGAAACCCCTAAATACGCCCATGTTCTGGTTCTTTTGTTGGGACTCGGATTGAAGTTCGGTGCAATCTATAGGCCCTAATAGGCTCCAACTATGTCTTTGGATTACAACCTATAGCATCAAAGCGGATCCTTTGCGGACTTATTGTTTGAAATGAAGAAGTGTATTTTCGTTGAACCTTCGTCTACATCGTATAATTATCATCTGCCATTGCATCACTCTATGATTCACGCTTCGCTTAACTTGAAGACTTAAGTATATTTTTTAGCAAACACCTTCAAACTGTCCAAACACGTAGACCTACTTATTTAGATCGGTTAGATGGCATACCATGCGCAACGCGCCTTTGCGAGGTACTTACTACGCGCTATATTGTCTTGATATATGTATATATATATATATATATATATATATATGTGTGTGTGTATGTGAGTGTGTGTGTGCGTGTGCGTGTGTTTGTTTGTGTGTTTATGCATGTGTGTATGTGGCTTGTGTGTGTGTGTGTGTGTGTGAGTGTGTGTGTGAGTGTGTGTGAGTGTGTGTGTGTTTGTTTGTGTGTTTATGCATGTGTGTATGGGCAACTTGTGTGTGCGTGTGTGTGTGTGAGTGTGTGTGTGTGAGTGTGTGTGTGAGTGTGTGTGAGTGGGTGTGAGTGTGTGTGTGTGCGTGTTTGTGCGTGCGTGTATGAGTGTGTGTGAGTATGTGGTGTGTGTGAAAAGTATGAGTGTGCATGTATATGGCTATATGAGATATATGAATGAATAAAGATGAATGAATAATGCTAGATTTACGTGGCCGACGTCACTACTTGACTCAGATATTTCGCCTAAACTAGGCACAAGATGTGTGTATAAGATGAATGTTGTAGGCCTATATAATTTGCATTATAAGTAGCTATATTTTAAATATTTTGGAACATTACACTTGCGCTACATAAAAATATGTGATTCTTCCACAACCTAGGTTAGATTTTACGTATTTCGCCATAACTTAGGTTATTAATAATCACACGCCCACACGTACTAATAGCCAGTCTTTAAACTATCGGAAATTCCCAAGTTTTA
>JACEVL010002920.1:0-15931 GCA_020284085.1 Aporrectodea caliginosa
AAAAAAATCTTATGTTTTAGGGTTTTTGGTTATTGTTATGATAAAACCTTTTTAAAAAGGCCCAAAGGGGTAATTTTTTAAACCACAAGTATTTTGAGTAATGCGGGGAAGGGGCTCGTTTGATTTTGGGGATTGGGGGAACACCCAAATTAAAAAATGGACCAGTTGAAAAAAAAAAATTCCAATGCTTTTTAAATTTGGAAGCTCCCTCAACTTTTCAACAAAATTTCGTCAAGGCTGAAAAACCGGGGTAATTTTTCCAAATTCGGAGTGAACCCTTTTCCCCAAGCATTTGTATTGGGCCCTTTGCCATTTTCAGGGAACAGGGGGGTTTGTTTAAACCGACAAATTTTGGAAAGCGCTTTAAAATTACTGTTTTATGAGGTTTTTTTGGTTTACTTGTGATTTTGAAAACCTTTTGAAAAACCTATTTTTTTTTTTATCACTTCCAGTTTTCAAAAGACAAAAAAGTAAGCAAGCAAAATTACTGTATCCCTGGATTCCCTCTACCGAATGGTATATTTGTTTATCTTCCAGGAAGAAAAATGAATACGCTATAGTCGAAAAACCAAGGGGTGGTATCCACCCCCCCCCTGGTACCTCGGGTATATCGGGTATAACTTTTGAACGGCGTGAGATACCACCATGATGTTTACCTCAAAATGTGCGCAAATGAACGTGCTACAGCTGCCTAAAAATTAATGTAAAAATTATATTACATATGAAAAATGTTTTTATGCATTAAAACCTAGGGGGAGGGTAACCACCCCTTTGGTAGCCAGAGGGTTAATTTTACTCCTACTGTTATAGATGTCGTTAAACCCTCGATAATGCAATTTCTTTGTATTCACCTTTAATACGCTTTCGATCAATATTATTAATTCTACAGTCGCGTTTTATGGCTAGAATTATGAGAGTTGCAATATGCAAAAAAATTATCTAGGAATATTCTTCCTAGTTCCCGCGTCGACATAGTGCTGTACATGTTTCCGACTAAGCCGAGTAGGCCTACACGGCAAGTTTCTGTGTATTTGCGAGGTCTTATGGGTTGCTATAAATAGGCTCCAGAGTCGCTATATATAGGCCTACCTCTTTGTTACCCGGTGTCAGGACTGCCATGGCTCAATCTAGATCCTTTGCCTGTGGTTCCGCGACAACTCGTCTACCGACATTTCGTCTAACGACATTTCGTCTACGACAATAACTCGTCTAACGACATTTCGTCGTAAAGTGTATCTGTATCGATTACGGCTAATCAGCAGAGGCCGCCTTCTTATAGTTTCGCTAAAACGTGCTATATATTCTCAGGAATCAGCTTCTAACTACTGACAAGATTATTTTCATCGATCCGGCTTCTATTGAATGGAAAACTATTTTCATCCATGTAATCCATGTTGATTTCCAGGTTCTATTTATGGGAAAAAATTATTTCGATCAATCCAGCTTTATTTCAACACAGGAATGTTTTCTACTCAATCCAACTTCCATTTAGAGAAACAGTTTTTTTTTCATCAATCCAGCTTCTATTTCAAAGTGACAATATCGAAATAACTTAGTAGACGAAATGTCGTTTGACGAAATGTCGCTCGACGAAGTGTCGTAGACGAAATGTCGTTCGACGAGTTATCGTGAGATCTTTTGCCTGTATATGCTGCTCTCTATGAAAATAATGGTTTCCCCAACTGTCCGCTTCACCATTCTCTCTGGTGGCGTTACTTCATCTCTCTTTGACCTCAAATATTGCCTTTTTCTCAGGGTCTCTCACTGCAGTGGGAGCGCTTTGCGGCTTTGAATGGTCTACGCTGGGTAGACCTGGGAGTCGACCCCAATAAGTCGACCCCAGTCGACTTGGGCATCCCAAGTCGAGTCGAGTCGTTTCTGCCTAGCGCAACTGACCCCCGAGTCGAATTTGTCCAGAAAAGTGACCTCAAGTTGTTTTCTCCACAAGTCGACTTAAACCGACTTGAGACACAAATAAATCTAAATTTATCATATCACACAAATGATCGTGAGGTCACGGCAGCATTTAAGCAGTTTTGTAGTGCTTTGCAAAAAATTAATGAAGCATGTTCTAACTTCTACGGTCTATACCGCGTAGCCTACTTAGGCTGCGGTTTAATTTTGTATTATCGACGCCGGTTGCGGCGGTTGTGCTAAACAGTTACTTGTTTTGTTTATAGGTGTCGATTTATCTATATCATTTTGTTATTCTATGTTAAAACGTCACACGTACGTTTCATAAAAATGGCGAATCGAAATGTTAATAAAAATGTTAGCACGTCTACCTTACCAAGAGCTGAACGCGCGCAAATCAATGAACTTTTAGGCAGTAGGATGGTATACGCATGCATTGCTATTTGATACGTTAGCGGTTAGTGTCCAAATAATTATGACAACATAATTAAAATGTATCATTATAACAAGCCATTCAGTGCAACCAGTCCGCGGTCCACCACAGATTCTTCTGCTAACCCATTAGAGCATTACAGAACTGTTCAAGCACAAAAACACACTGCTTAAAATAGGCCTAATAAACTTTTACCAATTTTATTCATCAGGTGTTGAGGTCTCATTACTAATTAGTAGGCCCTATATGAAATTAATGCTTGCCAGGCAAATTGGCATGATATTTTTGTATTATCAGCCGTACTTAATCTTTATTACCATGTCAGAAGTCGACTTTAAGTCGGAAGTTAGTTGTTTTTCTGCCAAGTCAAATCAAGTCGTTTTGGCTCCAAGTTGTCGACTTCAAGTCGACCTCAAGTCACTTTAGGGTCAAGTGGGGTCAGATTGGCTGACCAAAGTGACTCCCAGGTCTAACGCTGGGAGAAGCGCTACTGAACTCAAGAACATAAAATACAATACAATAAAATCAGCTATGGCCAAATGGACAACCGCGGCCTCCCTTTTAGACGAGAAACGTCGGTATTTCAACGACCGATTAATTAACCCTAGGGCTACCAAGCTTTTTTTGTTACATCGGCTACCAAGGAGGGGTGGTTACCACCACCCCCTGGATTTCGTGTTTGGTTTCACATATCATAACTTGTAATATAGCATTGGATTCAGCATTCATTTCTGCACAGAATGGTATATTATTTAGTTGTACATTATGTGAATGCACCTCAAAATTACATCACTTTTAACAACGGAACTCCCTTAATTAGCGATATTTTATATTATTGCGTACATTTTGTACTTTTTGGATAAACAAATATAAGATTATGTGTGTTTTGAAACTGATCTATGTATAAAAGATACACACAATCATCCCTTCACATGTTTATATAGTATAAATGTACGAGTACATTCATACATATATATATCCGTACATATATATCGGTTTACGTTGCAATGCTGTATTCAGCCATTTTCACACAGATTACGCGTGTTATTATTTATTTTGATCACTTCCGGTATTCAAAAGACAAAGATGTAGGCAGTTCATCGAAGCCCTACATTCCCTCTAAAGAATGGTATATTTGTTTCTCTTCCAGGAAGACAACTGAATACGCTACAGGCAAAAAACTAAGGGGGGAGTGCTTCCATTCAGCCATTTTTCACGCATATTACGCGTATTATTATTTATTTTGATCACTTTCGGTTTTCATAAGACAAACATATAAGTATGCGAATGAAGCCCTGCATTCCCTCTAAATAATGGTACAATTGCTTCTCTTCTAGGTAGAATAGTCAATAAGCTATAGTCGAAAAACTAAGGAGGGGTGGTATCCACATCCCCTCTGGTGCCTCGGGTATATCAGGTATAACTTTTGAATGGCGTCGGCTACCACCATGATGTTTACCTCAAAATGTGCGCCAATGAATCTGCTACAGCTACTTTAACCCTCAGGCTACCAAGGTTTTTTTTTGCGACATCGGCTACCAAGGGGGTTGAGACGACCCCCTGGATTTCGTGTTTGGTTTCACATATCATAACTTGTAATACAGCATTGGATTCAGCATTCATTTCTGCACAAAATGGTATATTTAGTTGTACATTATGTGAATGCACGTCGATATTACATAATTTTTAACAAAGGCACCAATAATTAGCGATATTTTATATAATTACGTATATTTTTTACTTTTTGGATAAACAAATATAAGATTATGTGTGTTTTGAAACTGATCTATGCATCCAAGATACACAAATACATACCTACACATTTTATATACGTATAAATATGCATCCATACATATAATCCATAGATATATATCGGTTTTACATTGTGAAGCTGTAGTCAGCCATTATCACACAGATTACGCGTATTATTATTTATTTTGACCACTTGCGGTGTTCAAAAGACAAACATGTAAGTATGCAAATGAAGCCCTACATTCCCTCTAAAGAATGGTATATTTGTTTCTCTTCTGGGAAGAAAACTGAATACGCTACAGACAAAAACTAAGGGGGGAGTCCTTCCATTCAGCCATTTTTCACGCATGTTACGGGTATTATTATTTATTTTGATCACTTCCGGTTTTCAAAAGACAAACATGTAAGTATGCAAATGAAGCCCTGCATTCCCTCTAAAGAATGGTATATTTGTTTCTCTTCCAGGAAGAAAGCTGAGTACGCTATAGACGAAAAACGAAGGGGGTCGTATCAACCCCCCCTTCCTGGTACCTCGGGTATATCGGGTGTAACTTTTGAATGGCGTGAGATATCACAATGATGTTTACCGCAAAATGTGCGCAAATTATCCTGCTACAGCTACTTAAATTATCAAAATTATATTCCACATGGAACAAATTTTCGAAGCAAAAAACCTAGGGGGTCGTAATAACCCCCCCTTTGGTAGCCCGAGGGTTAAATGCAAAAATTATATTCCGTATGGAAAAAAATTATGCATAAAAACGTAGGGGGTGGTGGTGTAGCCCGAGGGTTAATTAAGTTTAATCGACGCCATCTTCCTTCGTCGTCTTTCGAGTCGTAGATTGTAATTGAAATTGTAATTGTAATGGAACATTTGTATAGCGCCACTCGGAGATTGAAAGGCTGTCCGGACAAAGGTAAGTGCTGTCTGCATGGGCGGAGTTTGGATTTAGTTCATGGGGGGGCTAAAGCATACCTTCACCTCCTCTGCCGCGAAGCGGCACCCTCTTTAAAATGGAGGGGTCTGGGGGCGATTTGAGCCCCCAGTCGGGGTCTGGGGCGAAGCCCCAGCCGCCATATGCATTTTGAGCATACTTGGTACTAATTTTGGCCTTCTGGTGAGAGGATTTGGAAGGATTTTACTGCTTAAAATGTACGTAATGGCCTTACATCGAAGATGTAAGTCGACATAGTCGACTATGCTAAAGCATTAATTGATTAATTGATGTACAAAGTGTGAATGTGTTTAAACAGGTGGACAGTCGACTTGAGTTTAATCGAAAATCAGCATAAACTCAATTTTTACTCAAACTCAACAGTTGACAATTGTAATTATAAAAATTATGGTAATTATAAGTTTACGAGAACTGTCCTCACAGAACTTGAATTTTAGTTGTTACAAAGTTATACACACTGTTATGCTCAATACTCAGTCACGCTAACAAACTAACACTATGGCCTCAAACACTACG
Source organism: Aporrectodea caliginosa (assembly GCA_020284085.1). NCBI lineage: Eukaryota > Metazoa > Annelida > Clitellata > Crassiclitellata > Lumbricidae > Aporrectodea > Aporrectodea caliginosa. The sequence goes on from JACEVL010002920.1 coordinate 5,572, forward strand.
ACTGCATTAGCGTAGTCGACTACGCTAATGCAGTGTAGACTAAGCGTCTAGTTCCACTGTTTGCATAGGGCCTACATGAGAACTAGGTCTTCGGGGACTAAAGCAGCTGTCAGATCATATTCAATGTTCAGAAGAGCCAGCGAAAAAGGCGTTCCTGTCCCATGGTTGATCGCAACCAGTTTCTTATGCGTCACATCGCTGAATAACTTCTCTCAGCGGTTGCTGAACCCACGGGCAACATTAGTGCTAGCGGCACCATTCTGTTGTAACGAAACTAACAATGATAATAATAGACTTCTTCGGTCAGTTCTTCTGAATTATATTTAAAGGTAATTTCATTTTCCGTGCTTGAAAACGTTTTCATTTCGAATAACAGACCTTGCGGATTGATGTTAAGGATGTTGGCGCATTTGTCAGCGAGCGCCTTAATTGATTCCATCCTTATCGAGGTGCAATACGGTTTCAACGGATTTGGCCATGTTCATATTGTCCATGTCGAAACGGAACTTCAACTGGCCAATTAGTGTATCAAAAAGAGACAGATACAGCTGAGTAATACAAGAGTGAAGGCGCTGTTTCTTGCGTCCATTGCTGGCGCGTGCTGAATCATCAATGCATTCACGTTGTCCAAATGCAGTAGCAACGAAGAAGTCTCTAAGGGATGACGCAGTTTTATCAGTCCTCCGACTTCTTGCGGCCAGAGGCGAAAATCTATACATAATTTTGGGGAAGGGACAGAGTACCTACGAGAGCCGGATTTTTTTGGGGGGGACAGAAGGGCTTAAGTCAAAACTTTGGGGGACAGTCCCCCTCTGCCCCCCATTATTTACGCCACTGCTTGCGGCTGCTATGCCTTGTGTACTTGGACCAGAGTCATATGTGCAGACAGGATCTGGTAGAGATGGGATATTCCATGAGATTTGCACTATACCTTAATAGCGCATGGTCAAGTATGTGGATTCATGGGGGGGCTTAGCCCCCCCTAGCCCCTGATAAACTCCGCCCATGGCTGTCTGTAACAAACAAGATAGTCTTCAGGCGTTTCCGGTCCTTCTCTCCTCGTCTCAGTCCAACGTCTCTCGTTCCGCAATCAACCGAACGCGCGTCCATACAGCGACAAATGATGCGTTTAATTGCTACACACAGACAGACATACAGACGAAGGGAGAAGGAGACAGACAGGGAAACAAACAGCTATTCAGACAGACAGACAGACGAACGGACAGACGAATGGACGGACAAAGAGACAGACTGGGAAACAAACAGCTATTCAGACAGACAGACAGAAGGACGGTTTTGGCAGATTAACACAGACAAGAAGCAGATTGCAGAGCAAAATGAGTAAGCTGGTTCTCAGTGCTCAACATTGATTTTCGAATCAGATAATCGAGATTACGGTATCACGGTTTGTTTATTCGGCGTACAGATATTGCATATTAAGTAAATGAATAAGTAAGTAAGTATGCCTATGTCCTTCTATTCAACCAACAGAGAACCGCACGTTGGTATACATGAAAGTTTAAAGAAATCGTGAATGAATTATTCTATGCTATAGAGCTATGATGAGCCAGCTCTCTAACAGGCTGTTCTATTATTACGAAAATGTCATAAAAGTATATTTTTTTAAAAATAACTGTTAAGGATAATTTATATATAAGCCTAATATCTCTTTAGCACTATCGCCTTACATTTATTCGCTAGATGTCAGGATATACTTTTCCAAAACTTCGGCTTAGTTTTCATTGTAACCAAACAATCTAATCGTCGCCATTTTGTACTGATGACAGTACTGTTTTAACCGGATTATGGAGAAATTCGACTTTAATGCCAAACCTGGATAGATTTTATAAATCTGTGCATATAATTTAGTGGACAAGCGCACATTTAATTAACGGCAGCTAACTCAATGAGAGTGTTGCTAATAATTATAGTCGTGGTTTGATCTTAATGTTTAATTTCCCCTAAAACGAAAGTCATTCAGACCACACTAGATGTCGTTAGACGCAGTTCCTTGTCATGCATCGTTCTTTGTAACTTGTTCGGTAAAGTCGTAGTTTACGTTGCTAAATTATTGGATACTGTCACTCTACATTGGAAGCTGGATTGATGAAAGAAATTGTTTCGCTAAATGGAAGTGGGATTGATGAAAACATTCCTGTTTTCAAAATTGAAGTTGGATTGATCGAAATAATTTTTACCGTAAATAGAAGCTGGATGGATGAAATTAAGTTTTCGATTCAATAGAAGTTGGATTGATGAAAATAATTGTTTCCGTAATTAGAAGCTGGATCCACGAGAACATATCTTTGCTCAAATAAAAGTTTCATTGATGAAAATATTTCTTTCGTCAAATAGAAGTTGGATTTATAAAAGTAATTTTTTCCAATTAAATGGAAGTTGGATTGATGAAAAAATGTCTTGATGAAATGGAAGCTGGATTAATGATAGTTAACATGCACATAGGTAGACTGCTTACCTACCAACGTCAAGTACGGCATTGAAGACTTTACAATAATTTAGCAACGTAAACTACGACTTTACCACTTTTTCTTTATAACTCGTAGGTTTACAAGTGTAAATAAGGTAAAAGGGTATGTTAGTGTTTTAATTATTTTGCCTGTTGTAGCATTATTATTTGGGTAAAAGACTAAAAGTACTTGTCAACAATCACACTTCAACTTTGGCGAGAATCCTTCCAATCGATCCTGCTTCCACTAGACAAAAAGTCGTTTCAATTCGGCTTCTTTTTAAGCAGGAATTTTTTTATCAATACAACTTTTATTTAATTAAGAATGATTTTCTATCAATCCAGCTTCTATTTAAGCAAGATTCTTTTCATCATGCCCACTTCTGTTTAAGAAAGATTACTTGCATCAATCCGACTTCCATTTAGCAAGACTTCTTTTCGTCAGTGCAATTTGAGTTTGACCAGTACTGCAACCCATGCAATGGCCACAATTAAATATGCTGAAATACCTAAATAAGTAATGCAAAGTCAGGCAATTTTAAGCAATCTTACGCTTACCGTTAGTTCTACTGTAACAGGAAATCCTGCATTTTAGCGTATTCTGTTCTTGTTTCTTCTAATGAAAAGTAATAGCGTATTTAATTATTTCAATGATTTGTATTCATTCATTCATTCATTCAGGACATTTATATAGCACCTCTTCAAGGGAACTACTCAGAGGTGCTCCCGACTCCAGCACGGACAAAAAGAACAGTTTTCAGGTTGACATAGAATAAATCAGAGAGCGTTCTGGGAAGCAGACGCAATTCCAAGGGCAGCCCATTCCAGACGGTCGGGCCCACCACAGAGAAAGCACGATTTTGCATAGTAGCTGTGCGGGCAAACGGGACTATGAGCACCCCCTCACAGAGGAGCGAAGGGAGCGACTACCCTGGGCGCCCGATACGGGACTACAGAGGTCCCGCAGATAGGATGGGGCAAGGCCCAACTGACATCGCCACACCAGGGAGGCGATCCTGTACGCAATGCGCTGACGGATAGGGAGCCAGCGTAAGGTTTCCAGCATGTAGTTAGACACATGGCCGAATTTGGGTATTCGGCCAATAAGGCACTTGTATGATTACTTTCATCACTCCAACTTCTATTTACACAAGTATTATTTTAATCAATGCAACTTCTAGTTTCACCGGAGACTATTTTCATCAATCCAACATCCTTTTCAATGCAAAACTACATTTCATCAATCCAACTTCATTTTAACTCAAACATTCTTTTCATTAATTCAACTTATATTTATGGAAAGGATTCTTTTCATCAATCTCACTTCTATTTACACAGAATTATTTTCGTCTGTTTCCATTTACACATCCAGGTAAGAGAAATAATTAAATTCGCTAAAATACAGAATACATTGATGCAATAATAAAATTTGCTGTTGAAGTGCAGATTGGCCAGTTCTGCAATGTGCATTAGTTGAAGATGTGTACTTGTTTTACGGATGTCATCAAGGTCGATAGATGCAGATATTTATGGAGATGATTGTGATTTATTTACTGACTTGACATAATATTATGCTCAGTTTATTTCCTTCAGAAAGATTGTTGACATGAAATAAATTAACTAAAATACTAAATGAAATATGTGTAATGTAAACGACTTTGTAATTTTTTTCATTAAATGATATGAGGGTTGTATGCTAGCATAATTCCAGATGTGAGGGTTGTCAATGGCAAAATTACAAGAATTTTAATTTCAGTTTTTTCTTATACTTTATATATCTTAGTGTAGTAATTAATTATTAGTTTATGCAGAAAGGAAATTATTTTAAATTATGACCACAGCATTGCTTCAACATGTTAATTAAATTAAACATGCATGTAATCTGCTAGTAATAGTGTAAAAGAATGATAGGCCTAATCTGAAATAATAGAGCTGCAGTGTTTTAAGTGGAGCTGCAATGTATTTCTGCTACATATTAGAGCTCCAGACTGTTGCACAATTCTTTCATACTGTTATTTGTTACCATTGGTTATTGCCTGGGATTGGATACATGCATAACATAAAATGGTTTGGATTCATCTGGTGAATTGTAAAGTGTGCTTAGTATCTCAACATTTAATTTGTTAAAGATGTAAAATCAACTTGGCCAGGTCTTCATTTACTCAATGCGATGGTATATTTCAGTCATTTAATATAAAATCAAAGTGTTCCAAACAACATGTGATCTCAGTGAGTATGTATGATGGAGGTCATGAAAGTTATGGTATGCAGAGCTAAATGGGGATTAGTTAATTAATGAATAAGTTCATAGTTGATATGGAATAGACAGATCTACTTATTATGTGTTACATATTTCAATTCCAGATCACATGCCAATCACTGTGAAAAAATTAGGAAGAAGACATTATTAGTCAGCTAAACTTTGTTGAAGTCTTTTGAAAGAAGAAAATGCCATATATAATGACCTTCATCATACATACTCATTAAATTTAGTAGATTAGAAGAGGGCTGGGCTCAAACCTAAGCTATGGAGCACAACTGTGGAATCACAGTTTGGAGTAGCAAATGGCCATACTTTGCACTGCCCTGACATGTGTTCTGCTTTTAGGCTGATATAGGAATGAAGCGATACCATTCTTCTCTATTTGTTCCTGTTCCTTTATTTCTTTATATCATCGTCTGTTTCTTTTATCCATCATACAGTCCAACATCACATTTCTTGGTCTTTGTTGTGGGTTCTACCCTTAAACTTTTTCGTTCAAGCACTGTCTTCAGGAGAGATTTTCCAATCAAGCTCACTGTCTCCTCTCTACTGTATTGACCATTCAACTCTTCTCTTACACCGGTTGCAACACCTTCTCTTTTGTTTTATTGTCGCTTCTGTTAATCTTGTCCAGTTTTCTCCATAGCCACATTTCAAAAGCCTCAAGCTTCTCCATTTATGCATTTCCAGTAGTCCATGTCTCCGCTCGTGAATAATCTGGTGCTTTGCACTTGGATTTGGAAAAGCGCTTTAGAAATTCAGAGATTACGAATACGACATTTACCCTCCATCGAGTGCGATGCAACATATGAGACTTTATACCATTCTTTCTTTACATCGAGACCCAGACCAACGTTTAGCTTTCCTACTTCTGGAAATTGCTATGAAGATTTGAGATGGCGTGATTTAAAATTGGCTTCATTTTATTTGTCTATTCATGGAATGGTGTATTTCTAAGAACAGGCGTCAGGCCATTCTGTTTTGAGACAGATCTGTAACATAAGTGGTTCAAGCAAGACAAATGTTTAGTAGAAAATTACTTTAAGAATTCGTGGAAATGTGCCTTGCCGTTATTACTAACTAGTAACTCAACTACGAATCGTAATTATCGTAATCGTAAACTACAAATTTCTAAAGCACTACCTTAAAGCTTATCTTAAAGCATCAGCTTATTCACAAGCGCTTCGTCGTATTGATCAGAGATCGATGTCCAGTGGAGGTCCAAGTCCGGTTGCCAGAGAGACTAGAGACAGGCAATCAGCTGTTAAGACGGGTTTTGTCGAGGAGGCGAAAGCTTGAAAGGCAGAGTATCAGGCTATGATTTCTGGAAGAGGTGTAACTTCAATTTGGAAAGCCTGTGGCATGATGAGTAGAGGAGCCTGTGGCAGGTGACGGTGATTGAGTGGCAGTTTTGTTGAAGGGACTGAGAATATTGGGGATTTAGAAGGTGTTTGTTTTGGAGTTGAGGTGAAGTGTGGGATATGGATCGGTTGAGTGTAGGACATTATCCAGTGACTATCCTCCGAGATTTGGGATATGATCCCCCGGACATTATCCCCCGGAATGGCTGGACATTATCCCCCCCCAGTCTAAGATATAATCGTATAATAGTTCTTGCCGAAATGCAGGAAAACTGAGCGACATTAACAAGTCTTAAGTTATATACATATATACATATATATATCCATATATATCTATATATATAGGGATAACATATGTACATGTATATATAAATACATTATATGTACATATACATATATTTACACAGAGGGGGATAATGTCCGGGGGGGATAATGTCCTACGCAAAATCGGGGGGGGGATAATGTCCGGGTGGGATAATGTCCGGGGGGATAATGTCGGGGGATAATGTCCGGGGGATAATGTCCGGGGATAATGTCCGTTCCCCGGATCGTTTGGAGAACTTGAGGCGATTAGTGACTGGAGACGGGATAGAGTGAGACATAAGGACGAACGGGTAGACCGGGATGGTTGGATGGATGGTGAAGAGTGTGCAAAGGTACTTTGTATGGTAGTATTGCAAAGAGTTGTAGGTTAGCGACAAGACTTTGAAGTGGATGTGCTCAAAACTTTTCAGCCAATGGAGTGATTTAAAAACGGGAGTGATGGTGTGATGCGTTGGTGTATTTAGTGATGCTTGAGTATATATGACTGAACAGTCATTCCACTATATTGAGCTGCAAATTATGTTCTATAAACATGATCAATATTGACGTTTTATTGTTATTTTTAGCAAGTGTATGAAAAAACGACGAGCAACATTCTATCAGAGCTTCAAAATCTAGGACGAGGCTTTCATCTTAATAATATTAGAGTGTATACTCGAACTTTCGCTATAGTCAATTATTATATCTTCACTAAATATATTCTGAGTAATAGTATAAAGGTGGGGCTATTATAGCTTCAGTATTTCGTCATGAAGTTTTTCTGTGTGAATTATTTCTTATTTAACTGGAAAACAACTACTACTGACACGTGAAACATTGACTGTTCTTGTAAGCATCTGAAAGGCGAACGTAGGCCCCTATATTAAGAAAACGGTTTTGTGTGAAACTGGACACTGCTGGTGTTGGAAAGGCTGCGACAACAATTGCAGAAGCTTTTCTCAGAGGCAATTGCTTTGAACCGCATATCAACACTCATCCCTCTCAAAAGCCATAATATACAGATCTCGACTTTGTCTAGAAAACAAACATGTCATTTATTTTATTAACTGTATGCTGAAGGTGATAATCTCACAGCTCTGCAGAGAACAGATCCTGGAGAGAAACATTGAAATTAACCATTAAGTCATAAGTATCCTGATGGCGAATACAAAAACCCATACGATAGAAGGACAGTACAGGTGCCAGATATGTCAGAAATCATTTACTAAAGGTTCTAATCTCAAAACGCACATGAGAACCCATACTGGCGAAAAACCATACAGGTGCCAGTTATGTGAAAAATCTTTTAATCACGGAGGTACTCTGAAAAGGCACATGAGAACCCATACTGGCGAAACACCATACAGATGCCAGGTATGTGAAAAATCTTTTAATGAAGGTGATACTCTGAAAAGGCACATGACTACCCATACTGGCGAAAAACCATACAGATGCCAGGTATGTGAAAAATCATTTAATCGCGGTGGCAATCTGAAAACGCACATGAGAGCCCATACTGGTGAAAAACCATACAAGTGCCAGTTATGTCAGAAATCATTTACTCAAGGTGGTCATCTGAAAACGCACATGAGAACCCATACTGGTGAGAAACCATACAAGTGCCAGTTATGTCAGAAATCATTTACTGAAGGTGGTCATCTGAAAACGCACATGAGAACCCATACTGGTGAAAAACCATACTGGTGCCATCTATGTAAAAAATCATTTAATCAAGGTTGTACTCTCAAAACGCACATGAGAACCCATGCTGGTGAAAAACCATACAGTTTCTATTTTTGTCAGAAATCATTTATCCAAGTAGGGACCTTGACGGTACATATGAGCCCCAACACAGAAGTTAAACCATACGTATGTGAGGGTTGTAACAAAGGATTCACAGATATTGGACATCTAAAGAGTCACAGAAGAACTCATGCAACTGAGAAGCAACACTCGCGCAATAAACCTTATACCAAGAGCAGTTCTTCAGCGAAGCAGATTAAACTCGATGCAGAAGCACCGCAACAGGATGTTAAAATGGGAAGTGAAGTAATTCTTAACCTGTCTTATCATTTCATCAGATTTAGTAGTCCAGGCGTTGTTTATAAAGAAAATGAACGTTACTCGGCGAAGGTAGTACACCCGGGTTCAAGTGGAATTGCAGGTCGAGAAATTATAGATGGAGATTGTTTGCATATTAAGAAATTCAAATCACCAGTGAGTGCAAAATCGTCTTTGTCAAAATCTTTTGGATGTGGTATATGTGACGTTATGCTTGAAATAGAGAAGGAATTTCTAGAGCATTGTTCTAGCCATCGATTTTCTCCACCTGACGACTTATTTGCCGAGTTGTGCTGAATTATGATTCCGCTTAATTACAGCTGAAAACGTTGGAATTAGAGATTTATAATGAAAAGATGCAATGGAAATATACCTTAATATATACGAATAGCTACTTTGTGCCACTCTCATTTCACAATACTTCGACTGTAGGCATTCTGATGTAGTGATGCCAGAGGTTCCTCCTTATGGGCACCACATATCTAAGGTGTTGCCTTTTTCTCACATAATTGTTAGACTCTGGAATTGCTGCATGCCATCAAAATGAAATGTTGTGCTATGGGGCCTAGTTACTAAAGACGCAGTAAAGTCTTTCGTTCTGGATTCTACTACTTGGCAGCTTTACTGTGAAATATTAAATTAAGCTCCACAAATACTTCTTCTGGGCTAGATATTTAAAGAGTGATTATCTGTACATCATTTTGTGAGACTATTTTAGACTATTAACATTGTAGTTGCTTTCATGATATATTAAGTAATACAATTAATTAGCTTATTCTACTTAGATTTAGTGTTAGACGTTGTATTGGTCTTTACGAAAGATACATGTGTAATCAGGATTGTCATAATTATATCCTATATATTTGGTGTTTTGTTGTCTTTGGTGAGTTTTATGTGACATTTATTTCTGGTCTTAACCTCTACATAAATAGGCTGCATGTCATAAATTGCGCATGCTTAAATTTCTCTATATTATTTAATAAAATAATCCAAGCTGGTTCCACTTTTTCCGTAGAAAACGCAGCGTATAATAGCTATGGGGTGTGTCATACCCCACCTCACCTCCAAAGGGTTAAGGGTGTCTATGGAGAGCATAAATTTACGCATAGGGGTTATAAGATGAATTAGTTCCCTCGATCTTCCCACAGGCAGAGTATATGGCTACGTTAGAAAGGGGGCGTAAGTGGAGCGGTTATTTGAACCCTCGACTTTTGAAAGATAGCGGAGGCAGACAAGTAATAAAAGTTCGAAACTATCATCTATCCCTTCCATTCTTCACCCCAGAATCGGACCTCTCTTTGTTGTTTCTCTATCTCTTTCTGTCTCTCTGTCCGTTTGTCTGTCCGTCTGTCTTTCGCTTCATATAGCGCCCTTGTATTCTGCGCCGTTGACTTACTGATAATCTGTTATAGCAACTCATTTTTATGTTTACCATTATGAGTATGATGTCTTTGGGGGAAAATGCGTTGAGAAATGAGTCGTTTTATGATTCAACTGAATCATGCAACACTGGACAATTCGTTTACTATTAAAAGTCACAGTCAGGTCCCTGTACGACATCACGAATAGACGCTCGTAAATAAGCTGATGCCCCGAGCTTAGCTTTAGAGCAGCGCTTTAGGAAGCTGGAGTTTACGATTACGATTACGACAGGCTATAACGCGCAGATTGCGACTAATCAATCGTCAGAAGTGCACATCTCAGATTATATTCACCTAATTCTCTCTATTAAAAATTAGCTAAGTTGTGAAGAGGTCTCTGCGGAAGTCTTTCAGTTTGCGTAAAGCAGGAAACCAGCCACAGTAAAAATAGCCACCAATCCACTCAGCGTTAATTGGGTCGCGCTCTCATTTGCATGTGATTCTTCACGTCAAAAAGACTTCTTTAGGAGAGGACAAAGTGTAA
>JACEVL010002921.1:0-107500 GCA_020284085.1 Aporrectodea caliginosa
ACTTGTCTCATTATGACTCGTTGCCTGTCTTCGAAATCGGATTCGGACATCCTTTGACTGCCCTTTCGAAAACCCTAACACTTGAAGCCGCGCTCGTGAATAAGCTGGTGCTTTGCGTTTGGCTTTCGGATGGCGCTTTAGAAGTTGGGAAATTACGATTAAGATTATGATATCTGAGTGACTGGCATGCTGAAAGACGGCACCGCAATGCTATACTAGGCTTGTTCTGCAATTTTAATCAGAGATTTTTACACAATGTAACTTTTACGGTGAAAGACCTTCGGTTTGGCAAACAAAGAACGTGAGGGCAAAATTAGCGTTATTCACGGTAAAATGACCGTGAAAAACTTCTACGTGGAAAAACCTTCAAAATCTACGGTCAAAATACATTCAATTTACGGTAATTTCTAACAGTGTATCTCGGGTAAAATGATAGCAGTATAAGCATAGGTTTCTTCACTCTGTAGGCCTACAAACTAGGAGAAGCTGAAATAGCATAACAAGTTTAATAAATAGCCTATATAGGCTACAAATGTGAGCGGAATGAAAAAGCCAATTTGTCATCTGTAGGCCTATATAGGCTGCAAAATTATTTTCAGTCTCATAATTAAGCACATATATCAGAACACATGGTTTGTTAGCTTTGCAGGTGTCTGTTAACAGCAGTTAATTTGGCCTCGTGCATCAAGAGGATTACGTCTTTCAGAATTAACTGACTGTGGGGCATTGTGGCTGGTTGGCTGCCTTATTACCAGACAATGGGTTTGCTTCTGCTATCTATTACACTGGAAGTCAAGGTACATATATAACTCACTTTCTTACATACATTCATATAAACTCCTCAGAAGCCTGGTTCTGAGGTTGAACAGACTTGTCCAACAGCAGGACACCTTGAACAGTGTCTGGTATAACGTACAGTTACTTCCTCTAGGACTGCATAGTGGACAGAATAAAAGCAAATATAGGCTACTCGATTTTATATAGCGACCATATAATATGGCCTCGAGTCCTTGACCATGCTCATTTTTCAATGAAATGATCGGGTGAGATCCTTCCCAACTGCTGCCCGTTTGAATGGGTGCCACGCCATTAAGGTCCCCGTGTACGGACTGTGCTAGCCCGAGATTTAAATCTCTGAAATAAGCCAGCATCGGGAGGCGAACCGCGATCCGCACGCTCTTTATAACACAGAGTATGGGACGCAGCCTATGCTCTAACAATGTAGCTGACTAGGTATCATCATAGCCGACTGTTTGACAGTAATACCTTTCATAGTCAATCAATCAATCAATCAATCAATCAATCAATCAATCAATCAATCAATCAATCAATCAATCAATCAATCAATCAATCAATCAATCAATCAATCAATCAATCAATCAATCAATCAATCAATCAATCAATCAATCAATCAATCAATCAATCAATCAATCAATCAATCAATCAATCAATCAATCAATCAATCAATCAATCAATCAATCAAATTTGATATAGCGCCCCTTCAAGATATCTACTCAGAGGCGCTCCCGGCCCAAACACGGCTGTAGTAGGCCTGACCAACAAGAGTTGGCAGTATCAAGATGTGTTCTAGCCACACCACAGTGTTTAGGATAATGTCTGGTAAGAGTGTACACTAGCACGGTCATACATTCGTACATACTTTCTGGTGACACACGGACTGTGGCCTGTCAACAGATGATTTTGCTGGACAGGTATAAAGGTCACTAAGCAAGTAAAAGCAACTATAGTCTATAGGCAGGAAGAGGCAGACTGTGGCTGCTTATTTGTTTGTCGAGAGTTGCTGTTTATCTAGTTTTTCTTTGTTATTAGGCGCCTTTGTAGCGGAATGGCTGAGTTACGGCGCCATGTAAATTTTCGTTCTTCCTCCTCCTCTTCTTTTTATTAGTATTATTATAATATTTTAATATTAATATTAATATTAGTATTAGTCATGCATCAATTCTAAAATTATCTAATTGACTTTAATTATTCATTATCACTCATTTAAGCATTTCTGCGTTTTTATCATATTGTTTTTCTCAGTAAACGAATATACATGTATATATATGCAATCAAATAATTTCTAGACTGCATAAATAGTTAAATCCACAAATATATATAGGCTATATATATATAAATCAAGCCTTTAAACTTTCATGACATCCAAAATGCGGTTTGCAATTGGTCCTACAATAAAGAATATTTTATTCTATTCTATTCTATTCTATTATTATTGTTGTTGATAGGTGTGCTTTATTGCTAGACAGCAAATTCGAAGATTGGCAGTAGTAAGCAACGATTCCACCGGTCATAAGGATTCAGTATAGACTAGACATAGGCTTACGGGCGTTATGTTTTGATAAGCCAATATCCGCCTTCTGAAGAATGACATATAGTCTCTTGTAATGATGACAAGAAAGCGTATACCATTGTTCAGAACCCGGATAAATTATTATTTTATGGGAAGAGCAGATCCTAATGAGATCAGAATGCTCATGAATGCTATGATGAATGTATGGATGGATGGAAGGATGATGGTTGATGCATGAAGGAAGGAAGGAAGGAAGGAAGGAAGGAAGGAAGGAAGGAAGGAAGAAAGGAAGGAAGGAAGGAAGGAAGGAAGGAAGGAAGAAAGGAAGGAAGGAAGGAAGGAAGGAAGGTATGGAAGTATGGAAGGCAGAATGGAAGGAAGGAAGGAAGGAAGGAAGGAAGGAAGGAAGGAAGGAAGGAAGAAAGGAAGGAAGGAAGGAAGGAAGGAAGGAAGGAAGGTATGGAAGTATGGAAGGCAGAAAGGAAGGAAGGAAGGAAGGAAGGAAGGAAGGAAGGAAGGAAGGATGAAGGAAGGAAGGAAGGAAGGAAAGAAGGAAAGAAGGAAAGAAGGAAGGGAAGGAAGGAAGGAAGGAAGGAAGGAAGGTAGGAAGGAAGGAAGGAAGGAAGGAAGGAAGGAAGGAAGGAAGGAAGAAAGGATTGGATGGAAGGAAGGAAGGATTGGATGGAAGTACGGAAGGCAGAAAGGAAGAAGGGAGGGATAGATGGGTGGATTGATAGATGGTTGATTTGATAGATAGATGGAAGGATGGATGAATAGTGATTGATTGGATGGATGGATAGATGGAAGAATGGATGAGAAGAAAAGATAGATATGGATAGATGGATGGAAGGGTGGATGATGGATGGGTGGATAAATGGATGGATGGATGGATGAATTGATCGATGGATGATAGTCGATGGATGAATAGACAGATGGAAGGAAGGATGGATGGATGGAAGAAAGAAAGGATGGATGAGGATGGATGGATGAAGGTAGATGGATGTATGAATAGATGGAAGGAAGAAAGGATGGATGAATGAATAAATGGATGGATGGATGAGGGTCGATGGATGAATGGACAGATGGAAGGATGGAAGAAATGATGTATAGAAGGAAGGAAGAAAGGATAGGTGGACGAAGGTTGATGGATGGATGGATAGATGGAAGGAAGGAAGGATGGATGGAAGAAAGGATAGATGGATGGCACTGTTTTCTTGTAGCAGCCACATAACAATGTTTGCAGACCACAATTGACCTGATTTAAACTGGCCAAATTGGAGTCTATTTTGTGGCCTCGTGCCACGTGTTTTAGAAGTATTGTTACAGTATAGGCGGCATTCACTAAGTTCCCTTGGTTGGAATACCAACATCGTACATGATGGATACTGACAATCAATTGATTGACATTCAAATTTTATAGGCCATTAATCTGACAAAGGGATAGGCCTACGGGATGGTGAAATCAACAGATAGAAGTTTGTAGGCCTATAGGCTATATTTTACGAACAGTTCGTGAATCCAATTAAACGGGCCAAATAGGCTACATTGGTTTACTTTGTTACGCTCGTAATTAGGCCACAGGCCTATTAAGCATCTACGACTCGTCCTATGTAACTTCGAGTGTTTCCCAAAATGATGCCACTTAACCCAGGTCAATACCGCATAGGCCTATTATTATCTGGGCCGTGCAATGCAACTGTTTCTTTAGTGTTCTCTATTGGGTCGTTTAACGTAAAACGCATTGCTTGTGCAAATTGTGAGAATGGTTGTCAAAAGCGGCAAAACAGTTCGCGATTATTATTATATTTCAGTAGGCCTACAATCGTTTGTGGCACATGCTTAGGCTACTTGGGTATGTATTGCATGCCCGTGGTTCGTTTTGTGCGTCATTGCTAAACAAAAAGCGTTCAAAACAAGTCAACTATAGTGCACTGTGCACAGGAAGATACGTACCATTCTGTAATCTGTCACTGGATGTGCTGAATGTAAATTTCTATGCTGAGCAATTGTTTCGTCTAAATTATTTCCATTTATGTAGTTTATTTAGTAACATATTTAATATCACATTCAAAACTGCTACTGTTCTAATAATTAAGAAATCTGGACGTTTTTCCTAAGACAAATTATCCCATGGTTTAAAGTAATAACACTGCAGATGCACGGTTGACTTGAAAGGAGAATTGTGCACCCAACAGTGATCTATAAGCAGAAATCGCATGCAATTTAAACTGTAAGAAAGCTGCTTTATTTGTTAGGAATTTAATTAATCTGAATTAAAATTGAACGGGGCAGCAAGTGGTTAAATTGTGATTGGGCTACAACAGTGTACAGTGCATCAGACAGAATCGGTAGACGGTAGTGTCAGCCAAAATTGCTTCAAATCGAGGTTGTTGAACGTACGAATTGATTCTATTTTCGCATAGTTTGACTCGTCAAATACTGTTTTATGAGTTTTGAAATACGAAATCGAGCGAGTGACTATAGTCAGTGTTTTGAGGTAATAATTTTCCAGCGTTTGACCCGTCACGGGTCCATTTTGACCAGGTCCAAACGAAAATCTGTAACATATTTCTAAATTTTACAAAAGATCATTACAGAACGGCGGAAAAATAAAGGCGGAATGTTCGATCCTTATGTAAGGATGAAATATATAACGATAAATAACTTGTTTATGTATTGCTTGTGTAAAACCATCGAAATTTCTTCAGCGACTACCTAAAACCATTGGATAATTTCGAGGCTTTGTTGCCTTCTTCCATTTTGTTTTCACTGTGGCCTAATTAATCGAAACGTCATTGGCTGGAGAGCGTAAGAAATTATACGTGACCCAGATTCAGCAGCCAATGAGATTCAGGTATCTTCCCGCGGTCTCGCGCTTCTGCGGGGTGCCGGCAGGATTGCAAAGATTGTAAGGATTTTCTTGTTTTTACGCGATTCAAAACTTTTAATTTCGTTACACTTTTACTTGGTACAGTTGCTAGGTTATATAAAAAATGCGAACTACGCGAAAACGGCGAAGATGAAGCAAAACTTCATCGTTCGGGGACGTCAGAATGCTGCATCGACCTGTGCCATGTCGGAGGGTCCTTGTCTTGAAGTTCTGCTGAAAATAGTCCCTCGCTTAAAACCGTGAAATTCTTCTCTAATCGTAACGATCAGTCATAAAGTTACGAGATTTGATTGAATTATTATTTATTAGTCCATCGTAGAAGCTGAGCGCTTTGATTTCTTAAGGGATACAAATATAGTCGAGCACTTGCACCATTATTTTCAAAATGGCAAGGGCGGCATTATTATGTAGGCATGTAATGTAATTCAGTCGAGGTTTAGTAAGTAAGGACTCGACATTTACTATGCTTTCCACTTATGCTTTGATAGAGTATGATGCAGTATTTTATGGATGATTGATTTGATAAGTGTTTAAAATATTTAAGTACATGGTGTAATAGAAGTTAAAGTAATGGTAAGGTATTGTAAATCCAATTAAATGGTAAGGTATTGTAAATCCAATTAAACGGGGAAACATGCATTTCCTAGATTATAATAAAATTTATTGAAGGATAGCATTACTATTCTGTTACATTTGGTAATGCTACAAAATTAAGTTAATGTGCTGAGCACAATTTATTTTGCAAAATAATAAACAGCAAAATATTGGCCAGGAGAATAAATATAAGTTTAGGTTAAAGTTATTTTTCCCTTGAAAGATCTGGTTCTAGTCCCATTTCTTTTTGAGATTACTGAAACTAATTTTTCGTTTGTTGACCTGTGTACCTCACGGTAGCATTGTGTAAAGGGGTCAGCCCGAATCCTCGAATACGCTGAAAATAGACAAAAGCCCGATTTCCTGAAAACAGTTTTCTAGAAAGCGGCCGAGCTATTCAAAGTTAAATTGTAAACATGACAAAGACCTAGCGTGGCCTTGACGTATTTCGATATACTGCCTATTCAAATGTGTATTTGTTAATTAAATTCATTCGAGTCGGACTTAGAAAATCAATTTCGGGGATCCGGCCGAAATTCCTTTCGGGGATTCGGCCCGCACCCTTGTGTAAATCCTGATAATGAAATTGCATCATATAAAATTCCTGCTTGTAATATAATTAAGCTTTGCTTTGGGGTCAATATCTTGTATATATCTTTCTTGAACTATTTCATGTTTTGTATATAGTTAGGGATTGGTGAAGAATCGTGATGAAGGATCAGGCGCCTAAGGAACCGCAGGTCAGGGACCAGCTGGTAAATGGTCAGCAAGTGCCAGATCAGGTGGTAAAGATGGTAAAGAAAGAGTTAGAAAAGATTAAGACAGAAAAAGAGCCACTGTTGCATCTTTTGGTCGCAGGAGAAGACAAAAACATCAAGGATGGATTGGGAAAAGAGCTTGTAATGAATGGCAAGATGGTAACAGCTGTTGAGGCGAAGAACGTGGTGGAGGAGCAGTCACTTCGACAAGAAACAACGTTAGCAGATACGAATGGCTTGTTGAGTCAAGGTCCTGAACACAATTTCTGTGACACTCCAAGCAGCAAAGTTTCGTCGAATGCCGAGGATCTTCTGGCAGATCTTGCCAAGGATGTCATACCTGTTGCCTTAGTCCTCGAAGGCCCGCAAGACCCTGGCCTCGACGGTCATGTTCATACGGATGTCATTTCGTCCACCGAGTTGGAGGGAAGCAGGCAGAGGTATACGAAGACAAAGGGAGACCTGAGGAAACAGCTGCAGATGAAGAGGGATATGAAGATGCAGGAGAACCAGGCTTTGGATGTTGTCGATCCTACGTCTTCTTCATCCTCCACTCTGTCTCAGTCACCAATCGTGCCAGCAAATCAGGTATGTCTCTGAAAATTGAAAATACACCTAGCTAAGTTAGAGATATAATTATTAGGGTTTGGCAACGATTAAAAATCTTAATCGAAATTAATCGCACGATTAAAATGTTTAATTACGTTATTAATTTTTAACGCCTGTCATAATAGATAATAAGTAGGCCTACAACTAGACTACTCTACCGACTGAGTTGTTACGTTGAATAAGCGCTTATACATGCTTGCAGTCAATCAACAAAAGGCAAACATGCTTTTACTGTACTTGTGTTTACTTTTTAGTTTAAAGTTTAAACTGAGCGATTTTATGAAGAATTGTTTTAGCGCATTTCTAGAAATAATTGGGTGCAGTGACAATCGTGTTAACTGCGTTAAAAATTTAATTGCGCTAATTAATTAACCCATTAATCGCGTTAAAAACGTGTTAAATGCCAAGCCCTAGTAATTATAATTTTGCCAAAGGTAATTCTGATACATATTGTGGAATAATACAAGTGAAATGATACGTCATTTGAAAACGGTTAAAGCCTAAGTTACGTACATTTAAAAATTTATTGCAAACCTCCTGTCATTGTAAGTTTAAAACAGTCGGAAAGGCCATTCTTGTATCTGATGAATGAATGTGTCATCGCTTTAAGATACAATTTCAGTGTCCTAAATTTGTGCCTTTTTCATGCTTGTTGTTTTTATTGTGATCATTACTTTTGAGAAGGTGCTATCTAAACGTAGCATGAGTAATAATAGAAAGGTAAACATTTTGAGAATTATTGATGGTAATGATGATTATTAAATTTATTAATTAAATTTGTAACGCGCGCACGGTCATACCGAAATGTGAATCTGAGGTGCGGATAGTTGGCCACCAGAGAAGATGCAGCAAGGTAGGGATGACCGTGTAGAGGGCATTTCAACCGCATAGAAGACTGGAATCAGACTAATGTTTGACTCTGGAGAAATGTGGAAGGAAACAATGAAGTGTGCAATCGACACCTATTGAATTTCAGCATATAGACAGCAATCAGTGTGATGATAAGCTTCTTTACACATTACTGACCTGTGAAAATTTTTTTGGCTGAGGAAAGAATAATTGTTGTTTTGGCAGGAGACGGGTACAAACGAAGCCCAGTCTCTGGTCCCTGCTGTGGTGCCTGGCTGTGAATCTTCAAGTGCTTTGCCTGACAACGTACGGTGGGTCGTCGGGGACATGCTGTGGGCAAAGGTTACAGGTCATCCGTGGTGGCCGTGCATGGTTGGCTGCAATCCACCAGAACCGATCTACACACGGGTTACAACACGTAAGGTTCTGCTTCTATGATTTATCTAAGAGATTCTTTAAATATACTTGTGACAAATTCCGGTGACCTTCATGGCACCCTATGAGACGAAAACAACGGTATGGCAATATCTTGTTAGACATTCTGCTAGAGCAAAGCCATAGCCTAGTCCCATGCCTTTGCCTGCATTGACCCTTCGCTATGGAATCATCTCCCCCCCCCTTTGTTTGCTCTACCATACTATCCGGTGGTCCTGCTACCTTTTCGCTACCTCAAAACTTGGTCTTTATTCTCGAGGAATTTCGCACTGGGAACGCCTCTGATTGGTGTGCACTATGAGAAGCGCTTTATAAATTTTTAAATACAATACCTAGCAATAAATTTATGAAGTTGCCTGTTTATTTGTTGCATTGTATGTATGTATCTGAGCACTTCCATTGTGCTTGTAAAGTTCACGAAAAAGGCACTGCAAATTATTTATGTGTCCCAAGACAGTCAGTCATTACACGTTTACGCGACCATGTATTATTTGTCGTTTACAGGTGGATTTAGACAGTTCCATGTTCTTTTCTTTGGAAACGAGAAGGAAAGAGGTTGGGTTAACGAAGCTTCCACTATCCCATATGAGGGTATGGCAGCATATGAGAAGTTCTGCTTTGAAATGGTGAATGTCCATAAGAAGGAGCGCCGGCTGTACGTGGTCTCGCCATTCCGCCTCAATGCCTGGAAAATAGGTGTTGCAGCTGCGGAAGCCATGTATCCATTGATGCGGGAAGATCGCATTGAGAAGCTAATAGCCTTCCAGAACACTCCAACTCCGGCCATTGATGCCAACTCTGTAACGACCTTGCCCCTGGTTTCAAAGGTTCCAAGACGGAAGAGGGGCAGAGTGTCTAAAGATGGAGATGAATCGTTTGGGGAAGGCCTGGAACCACCTACAAAGCGTGCAAAGAAATCTTTGGCAATGGGGGAAACTCCAGACAAGTCGGGAGCCAATGCAGAATTCGAGGACTCAAAACCAGTGGACAAAATTGAAACCACAGATCTTTCACCTTTGCCAACTAAAAGAAAAAATGGAGAGCTTACAGACAAAGTGGAAACTGCTTCTTCACATGAAAAAACAGGTTAGGCTTTCCAATTTGATAACTTCCAACCATGCTGGTCTTTATAGCGTGCGTGGTCTCTATTTAGACATGTTTGTATTAAAACATTAAATATAGCGTACGTTCCTCTGAAAAGTGCATAAGAATAGGAGCAGTTGCTGGTCTGAGTCTGTAACAAGCTTAGACCAGGATAATTCTTTTTCACATCCTTGGAATTTGGTCCTTTGGGTTATAATAATAATAATATGTAGAACCACAGCCACAAATAATACAAGGAAGCTTATCAATATAACATTTCTTCACGATAGGTATAATCTGTTATAGTGGACCTTTGGAGATGGATCCATTGCCGATTTAGTTCGACCTTGGGCATCATTACAGCACAACCTCAAAGGGTGTGTTGCCTACAGATTGCAGTATAACAAGTCTGCTGTAATTTCACATACTTATGTCATCCCTAGGGTTGTAGTAATTACAAAAGCTTCTATGGGATTTCGATTCTTTAGGTTAAAAAATAATTATAATAATAAGAATAACCTTAGCAGCAATAATGACTGTCCTAACTCATTGGTTTATGGTAATTAAAAGTCTTGTATGTTACAGATTGCTGTGGAGGAAAAAGACACGTGATGCGTCGTCGCTCTTTTCTGGAAAACGGGATTGAAAACTCGCCAGTTGTCACCTCTGCTGCAAATGTGGACCGAGTCAGATATCGAGCACGGGTACGTATTACATTACGTAATGTATTGTTATCGATCATATATTCAGAGCCTTTAGGAGCATGTTTGAAAAGTTCTGTTTTTACCCGTCACCTGCTAACTGGTGCACTTGACAATTTCCCAAAGCCCTTAAAACCGAGAAATGTTGTACAAAGATACAAAGTGTAAAAGTTCCTTATGTCATTATGTATGTAGAAGTAGTTAAGCATGTGTAGAAGTGAATTTATGTTAGCATATGTGACCATAGCTGAGAAATCCTTACCAAGTTGGAAAATTAGAAAATTGGTTTAATATTGTTTTGGATTGGTTGGAGGGCTGAATACTTTGGTGAAGTATGCATGTTCTATGAAAAATGGCAAACGTTACAATTGTTTAATGTGTACATAGTGTGTGAAAAGGTTTCAAAATTATGAAGTAAAATCTGGCATAAATATTGATGTATCGTGTAAATTAAATAGAATTTTAACATGCAAAAATAGTTAAGTAGCCTGAAGTTTAACAGGGGACCTTTTGAGTGATGTATTGGACATCTATGTAAAAATTATCCACAGAACTATTTCGAGATGTGTTGTGTGTGTGACAGCTTCTGAGTCGCTTACTGACATATTAATTTTTTTTTCAACTTTGTAATGGGTTTTCAGTTGTGGTCTCATAAAATCGGTATATGCAGTAAGTACTCAAAATTAAAACATGATTTGGTCATCATCAAACTGTGCTGTGTTCGTTATGGGTTTACTGGTACTGAATTAATCCACACGTTAATATGATGGTCAAATGTTCATTTTCAAATTCATGACTCAAATAAGTGCCTCATTCTGTAATTGTGAATCCAGTTTTGTAGCATTCATTCATTAATTCACTCATTCATTCAAGGATTTATATAGCACCTCTTTAAGAGGAATACTCAGAGGTGCTCCTGACTCCAGCACAGCCAAAAAGAACAGTTTACTGGAATATTCTGACAAGTCCAGGATAAAGCTACTATAATAAATTGGATATTTGACACAATGCACTGTAAACGTTTGCTTGAAGTGTGGATTGCTTTTTGTTGTTTTAGCGCAAATTGCAACCAGAACCAGCATTACCCGATGATGCTGCAGTTTTGGACAAAACTGAACCATCTGAAGTTCAGTCTGTGGACACACCGAAAAGCAAAGGAAAACCAAATACCGAGTCCACAGATGGAGAAACCGAGATTGAAAAAGTATGCGGCACAGTTTCTGTTAAGTCTGCAATGTCGTAAAGTTACTTGGTTTAAAATGATGCATTACCTCTGAGATCTGTCATGAAAAATTGACATCACAGATATTAATCTGTTAAGAAAAGTTGCCATGTTCTACATTTCGAAGGCTGTCATGTTGTATTCTGGCTGTGTTCATGATTTTGGATCAGGTGAATGAGCCTTCAACACCTCAGGGACTGCTTTTGGTAGAGGCATATAAGAATAGTGATTACCATGGCTTCCTCAGGCATTTGTCATTCACGTTGTTTGATTGGTTTAGTGCTTACATTGTAATGCAGAACGTGAAGGTTTGTTCAAATCTTTTTATAGCAGGTACTGTAAATTTTAAATGTTAAAAAGCAGTGTTGCTTGCTGATGATCTGAGCTGGAGTTTTATAAATAGAGATCTTGAAGGGATGAGCCAACTGATTGATTGATTGATTGATTGATTGATTGATTGATTGATTGATTGATTGATTGATTGATTGATTGTCTGTTTAGGTGAGTAGCGACGCCTCATCCACTATTGATGACCAGGTCGCTCCTGTTCTGGAGATCTTCAAACTAACCATTAGCACTCATTCGAAAAAGGAAGACTTCTGCCAGATCTGTGAGAAGGCATCTGAGACAATCCCTATGGTGCAGTGCCAGGGCCCTTGCCTCAGTACATACCATCTGGCATGTATCGGAAAAACGCCACTGGTGGCACTGGAATCGTTCACCTGTGAAGAATGTACCACAGGTGAGAAGCATCTGATTGCCTACCTGCATATAACTGAGCCAGAACTTTTGTACTTTATTTTGTGACATTGTCAACTGACCTCATAGTAAATTTAGTAAATCAGGTTGGCACTTTATCCAGTATTTTCATCAAAACCTCATATGTGACCCAAGGGATCGAAATGAGTCGCATGTCAGAAATGTTAGAATATGAGTATTTTACATATTCTTAAAGACCACTTTTTTGCTTTAAAATGACACCAAAAGTTTGGTTCTACCTTACTTTTTGACAAAGTTATGAATGATTATGTGTTTTTTTGTTGAAATCGTTTTCATTTATTTTCATATATAATCACAAAAAATAAAAGTATTCTCTGTACACAATCCTGAAAATACACATAAAAACAACGAATTTCATCAAATGTGAGATATCAGAAATGTAAAAAAAATTTTTCACCCTTTTCCATTAAAATCTGGAAAAAAAAGAAAATTGACTTCTGATCATATTTTGCTGTTTTCCTAGCAATGTAAATTGCCGACATCCGACTCATTTTGATCCCTTGGGTGACATATTAGCACACCTTTTGATGGAGTTTCTGATATATCATAATCGGGTATATGAATTCAAAATATTGCTCTGTAATAAATTCAGAAGTTTTGTAATAGTTCGAATGACTTTACAACTGGGGCAAATTCTGATTTGTTCTTGCAGGTTGCCACACTTGTTTTGCATGCAAAAAGGCAAGTCCAGACACGATACGATGCAGCATTGCCCACTGTGGACGATTCTATCATGAAGAATGTGTTGCCGGATTGCCACTGGCAAGGCGTGAGAAGAACCATCTGTACTGTCCACTTCATTCGTGTGTCACGTGTTCGCTAAACTGTGACAAAAACCTAAGATCTGTGAAAGGTGAGATTTATCTCATCTGAGTGATGAGTAAGGTCCAATTTAACATCTGTCTGCTAAGTATGCTACAGAAATTGGTCAGCAATAAATTGCCTGAAAGACCTACTATGTTCCATGATTTCATTGCTAAAATTTGATTTTATGATATTATTTTATTTTGAATTTAACAAGATTTTTTACGGCTTAAATTAGCCGTAATTAGCCGTTATTAATTTTGTGGCTTTATACATAATTTAATGATTTAACTTTTACAGCTTCATAATCGTAATCAAACATTTATAAGCACCACCTAATGATTCAGAGGTACTCCTGTCCTAAATCAGTGCTATCGTTAACAAGTAAAATGGACTTCAGGTGCTTCCAGAACTAGGGAAGAGAAAGACTTACGAGGTCAAGATGCAATTTCTGCAGAAGGCAGTTCCAACTAGAGGGACCGAACATTGGCAAAACTTCTAGATTGAGCAGTAGCCCCACGCATGTGGGGAACAATCAGAAGGCCTCTGGCGGCCGAGCAGAGATTGGAATGACCAAGGAGTGAAGAGATTGGGGTACAGAAGGTGTTGAGGTATGAAAGAGCTAATCCCGACCAAGCAGTTGCTTATAAAAGTGGCTTAGTATGTGACGTAACAACTTAGTGTGTGAATTTTGTGGCTTAATATGTGATTTAACAACTTAACGTGTGATTCAATTCTCTGTTTCAAGGTCGTTTCTTCCGATGTATTCGTTGTCCCACCGCATATCACACTGGTGATCTGTGCATTGGAGCTGGCAGCGTATACGTTGGTGGGCTCAACATCATCTGTAGTAATCATTACAACCCTACGAAATGCAAGAAGCGAATGTTGCACGTCAATGTTGCATGGTGCTTTCAGTGTTCAAAAGGTTAGACAGGATTTGTTAATAAGTAGGCTCAGTTATGTGACATAATAAGTAGCCTCAGTTATGTGACATAATAAGTAGCCTCAGTTATGTGACATAATAAGTAGCCTCAGTTATGTGACATAATAAGTAGCCTCAGTTATGTGACATAATAAGTAGCCTCTGTTATGTGACATAATAAGTAGCCTCAGTTATGTGACATGGTTGTGGTTAGGCTAAGAGTTTGCATTGTAACATAGAAGTGCGGTTTGAACCTTTTTTTATCTGAAATGGTATTTTTTATGCACTTTGAACCTGTTCTAGCAGTTTTACAATGTGAAACAATTGTTTATCGTGTTAATGGATAGCTTGTCGATTAATTGTGCTATGTTCGTTTAAGAGGACCAATGTGTTTCTTCGACTTTAGTTTTCTGTAATGTTGTGAGACTAAAATTGGGTGTTTACTTTTTAACATTTTCAGTTATATCTTGTCTCAACATAGTATGTATGTATATTTGTTTATTGCTATAAAAACAACAGGCAAAACGCTGTAGGTGAACGAAACATTAGTCGAAGTGGTGTGTCAGATTTTCTTTGTAGTCTTCCAGTTGACCTAAGTGGTATGTTTCTGTTTTTTCCAGGTGGTACGCTACTGTGTTGTGACAGTTGTCCAGCATCTTTCCATGCACAGTGCCTCGAGATAAGTCCAGCCGAAGGATCGTGGCACTGTGATGACTGTACCAAAGGAAGGAAGCCTCTCTACGGAGATATTGTGTGGTCCAAGGCTGGTCACTACAGGTAAGACCTACCTGGGGGTTCTGTTAAGGCATCAGCCGCTTGAGAGAGCATTTCAGCCTAAAAACTTGTTAATAATAATGATAATAATAATACTAATTATTATTATTTTGAGTTCATCATACCTGTCTTTGCCATTAGTTTTTCTCTAAGTTTACTTTAAACCAATTCTTACTTTAACATCTAAAAAATTTATTTTTTGCATTTTCTTTTCTCATGCATAAGCTTCGCCTTAGTTTAGCATGCTGTTTCCTCTAGCCTTACCGTTAAGTTTGTGCCATACCTTTAAGTTTGTGCCATACCTTCAAGTTTGTGCCTTACCTTTAAGTTTGTGCCATACCTGTAAGTTTGTGCCTGAATTTTTGCAGGTGGTGGCCTGGCGAGATCTGTCATCCAAAAAATGTTCCAACTAACATCCAGGTGAAGCACCATAACGTCGGCGAGTTCCCTGTTCGGTTTTTCGGCTCAAATGATTATCTCTGGACCCACCAAGGGAGGTAGGACATGTATGACTCTTGTCATTTGTCAACCAAAAAACTTTTTAGAACTTGAAGAATGGCTTTCCAGTGTTTGTAGTGATGTTGTCTTGGCTTACTTGCTTGCTTGTTTACTGTTTAACGACCACTGTGTGGTAACAAAGACCATTAGCGTCGCCCTCCTCCTTTATCCAGGCTTAGGACTGGCACTGTCAGAAAGCGAACAGTAGCGGAGTTGTTTTGCAATGCTGTGAAAGGATTAAACACCACATGTCTAGGATAACTTTTGACTTAGGTGTTTAACAAGAATTAGTTACTTCATACTTTAATGACGAGAGTGTACTAAAAGTGACTGGGAAACCAATGCCGTATCTGCCCTATCATTTTGACCGAAATATCATAGGGCTACTAATAGTCAGTCTGTTTTCTTTGGTTTATGTAAAAATCTGTTCTCTATGAACAGATAATGAGAGTATTTAGATTTAATTGAAGGACATTTATCAAGTTTTGGTGGTAACAAAAGGTGCTGTTGGATGGCTAAGAGTTCTAAACAGAGCATTTCTAATAGGAAACACTGTTGTGCTTTTGTCCAGAGTGTTCATGTTCCAAGAAGGTGATAAAGGTCATCGCTACAACCAATCAAAGCAGTTTGAAGCTACATTCCGAAAAGGTATGATTTAAAGTTTGAATGCTGTATTGGAAACGAGTTTTGAAAGTCTTTATTTCAGATTTATACCTCAAGAATAGTGATGCCACATTTTGGACCCATATGATCATTTGAAAATTAAACGAATTTTCAATGTTTTATTTTCATGAACTGTTGTGCTAGATTGATAGACGGAGGTGTCCTCTGGCATATGCCAGTGAAAAGCGATTTTGGTGGGTGAGCACGTTCAAAGGGCTGTATCTCAGTAAATAAATCCCATGTTTTGGTCCCTTTTCATATGCAGTATCACTTGTGTGTATTTAGCTGTCAAGGAGGCTAGTGAAGCATACAAACTCTGGGTTGAAGAAAAGGAGAAGAAATCTGTGCTAGAAAGCAAGAAGAGACCAGCTCCCTATAAGCACGTCAAGGTGAGATTCATGTCTATATCTTATAAGCATTGGCCTTAAGTATTTAGATGGTACCTCTGAGGTTAGAACCGATCTGAAAATTAGGCTGCTATTTATGGGGTTGGCAACTGGTTTTTATTACTGGTGAGTGTTTGCAAGTCAAGGTACAAGTGATGTAATATATTTGTTAACCCTTTAACGACGAGCGTGTACTAAAATGTATGGGAAACCATAAGCAGCTCGTCGTTAAAGGGTTAAATTATTGACTTATTATTTTCTGAATCTGTATCGAACTGGGCCATATGCTATTCTATACATCCTACCTTTGCCCTAATTTAGCATGCCTTACTTATACCCAAACTTGTGTATACACCCTTATGTTACAAAACATTGTGCTCTATACCCTACATTACCTTAATGTCCTTACCGTAATATCTGTCTTCTCTTGCAGACATTCTTCACTTGTCTCATTCTACCTTACTTTTACCCTAATTTACATCAGGGTGCTCGATAGTGTAGTGGTTAGCAGGTCGGGGGTGAAATTTGGTTTGAGATTTCTGCTCCACCTGCGCCCTTATCCAACTCTACTATAAAGAGTACACTGACTGTACACTGTTGGTGGGAAGGTGAGACGGCAAGGGAGAGGACTGGCCACCCACCCTCATATGTTTGTGAAGGCGTATCCCGCTGATTGGTTGTATGTGAGGCGCCCTTGTAGCGGTATGCCGTGTTAAAGCGCCATATAAATTGTTGTTATTATTATATGCTGAGGCTAAGAAGATGAAGTCGCTAACACTTCATGCCCATGGCTACCTTAGAGGACTGTTTTTCTTACTTGACAATACCTTACCATACTTGTATTACCTTGGATCCCACCTTATGCTGTTTTTCATCCTTTACTTATTTACCTTCTAGTCGAATGTGCCAATTGGAAACGTGGAGATTCGGAAGCTGCCTCCGCTTTCGGAGATTCCCCGCTGTCAGTGCCGTCCGAATATGGAGAACCCGTGCGGTCCGGATGCAGACTGCATCAATCGGCTGATGATGTACGAGTGCCATCCGGCCGTGTGTCCTGCTGAGTCCGGCTGCCGTAACCAACGGTTCCAGCTGCGTGAGGACGTAGATTCGGCGCCCTTCTGGACGGAGAAGCGCGGATGGGGACTCAAGACGAACACCAACGTCAAGAAGGTAGAGTGTGACGCGTGCGTCATGGTGACTGGTACGCCATGTGACTGATTGGTCAAGCATTCGCTTGTTTCGCAATGTTCAGGTTTCAGCATTCTCTCGGTGTGGTACCTAAGGTCGAATCCTGCTGGCTTAACTGTCTCACAGTGTTTATATGGTACTTAAGTATTTAGATGGTACTTTTAAGTATTTAGAAGTTATATGGTAGGTATTTAGATGGTACATAAGTATCTAGATGGTACTTAAGTATTTTGATGGTACTTAAGTATTTTGATGGTACTTAAGTATGTAGGTACTGTCGACTTATGTTGTGCAATTTGATTGGTGCTAACATTGGGGAGGAATGGAGTGCACACACTGCACAGTACAGGGGTGTACTGTTATTGGGTGTACAATTAAACGGGTGTACAGTTAAAGGAAAGTATGATTAATGGAATGTACTGTATGAGGTGTATAGTTCAGTTTATGTACAGTTAATGGGGTGTAGAGTGAATTGGGTGTAGCTAATGTAGTTAATTGAGTACTGTACTTGGGGAGTACAGTTATTGTAGTGTACAACTGATACTATGGCCAAATTCATGAGGGTCACCAATAGAACAATGCTTGAAATATTGCTGTCCTAATGGTTGACAGTTCAGCATACTAACCACTAGACCACTATGCATTCGAAGGTGTGGTTGAGGTTTTTGTGTTATTTAACTTGACCAAGATGGGTTGTCCTGTTGAAAGAAGATTTAACGGCAATGCTCGATAGTTCTTCGTACCTGAAGTTGGCAGGTTATCTGGATAGACCACAAGAGAACTTGTGTGGGCTTAATTTGTCTGTTTTCTGGGTGTTTAGGGTCAGTTTGTTCACGAGTATGTTGGAGACCTGGTTGACGAGGCAGAGTGTAAGAGGCGACTAGATGATTATCACCAGAATGACGTCACCAATTACTACATGCTAACAATCGACAGAAACAGGTGGGCAGATCTCAGTACAGTATATAACCATGTCTGTCTGTCTCTCTCTGGATTGATCTCTGGATTGATCTCTGAGTCGATTTCTGGATGTACATGTTTTTAAGACATTAGCATTTCAATTCTGCTTCAGCTTGTGGACCTGAATGGTTAATTGTTTATGTGAAACTGAAAATTCTCTGATAAGTCAAGTAACCCTTTAGGGGGAAAAGATTATCTTTTGGCTAAAATTGGTTTTGTCATGTCTGCGTCACAGCCAATACATTCAAGAATCTCGGGGCCATTCAGAGAACCTTTGGCTGACTTGTTTCCAATGGCTTTAAACTACCTTTGTTTGAGTCAGGAACACTTCTGAGTAGTAGTAGTTTTCTTGAAGAGGCGCTATATAAATGTTCTATGTGAATGAATGAATTCATGAGGAGCACCATTTGTCAATTCGAAAGCTAAGAGGTTATGGTCTTCCATAAAACTTTACATAAGTTTGAGAATGCTCTATTTAACAGATCTGTTTTTAACTGTGAGCGGTGGGCATTTTCTTGAGTTGTTTTAAGCCTTTTGCAGTTCTAAGTTGTGCTCTGTTGTTTTAAAGGATCATTGACGCTGGTCCAAAGGGTAACAACTCGCGTTTCATGAATCACAGCTGCCAGCCAAACTGTGAAACGCAGAAATGGACGGTCAATGCTGACATTCGCATTGGTCTTTTTGCAATGGAGGACATATCGGCAGGTGTGAATCTCTTTCTATCTATCTTTCTGTCTATTATTTTTATTAGCATTATTCAAAATATTTGTTACACATGCTAAATGATGCAGAATTTTGAAAGTGAAGTGCAAAAATGAGAATTGAAGTACTGACTGTCTCTATGTTTTTAAATATTATCTTGTAATGTCTTCCAGAGATGAGTAACTAATCGATTAGATTGTAATTGATTAGCTAATCGATTAGACAAACAGCTAATTCTAATTCTGATCTAATAGATTAGCAAATTTCAATAGCTAATTCTCATTCTAATTGTTTAGCAATTTAATTAATCAATTAGCTTATCGATTAGACATTTTTAGACAAACAGCTAATTCTAATCGATTAGCTACAAGATTTTTAAGATTCTTATTGATTAGCAAATTTCAGCAGCTAATTCTGATTCTAATCAATTATCAATTTAACTAATTATGCCCATCTCTGATGTCTTCATATTAATCATCCTGTATAATGTCTTGATTTTGTCTTATTGGCCTATTTTCAATGGTCTTCATTTGTTGTAATGGTATCTGTTTAGGATGTGTTGTCATACTGCATGTTTCTCTTTGTAACGTTTTAAGATTAATTTTGCATTAAATTCAGTTAACCTGTCTTCATGCTTATATCTGAGAAGCTTTTTGAGGTGCTGGAGAAATGTTCAGATGAAGTGGTAATTGTTTTGAAATGCTGTCGTAGGTACTGAGCTGACGTTCAATTACAACCTGGACTGTCTGGGCAATGACAAGACTATCTGCCGATGTGGGGCACCAGTCTGCAGTGGATTTCTCGGAGACAGGCCTAAGGTTGTACATCTTGTCTGAAAAGATCGATGATTCTATTATAGATTTGTTTATCTTGCCAAGTAGTACTTATGAATGTGGCAGATTTCATCTGGTGTATATCCTGTTCAAAAAGAAAGTTGATTGTATTATAGATTTCGTTATCTTAAAAATATTTAGTATACTTGTCTATGAAAGATAACATTTGTTCTGTTTTGATGGCTTATTTCCCATTTATAGAAACAACTTATATAACTTACTGTTAACAGTTACAGTATACTTTAGTGTACCTTGCCATTGTATTAGTCTACTTGCCTTAATTTTTCATTGACATTCAGTACAGTGGCAATGCTCTCTGTCATTATTAGCCTACTTAATTTAACATATTTAATAAAAAAATAATAATATTCGTTTATTAATTCAAACTGACAAGTATGCAGTAAGATTATGTGATATAGCAGTAACAGATGATAACAAGTTTACCAGGAGTCAAATTAACTGTATGGCAGCGTGTGCTACTGCTCATTTTACAGTCACCCCAGGGAGTGGAAGGCTGAGTCAACCTTATGGGGCTAGTAGGTATCGAACCTGTCTGATCTTCGTTACAGCTTGTTACCATTCAACCATCTCCATGACTTGGATTTAAGTTTTTTTTACCATGTGCTGATGGCCTGTTTCTGTTGCACTGTAGGCAGCTGTTGACTCTGAAAAGCGTCCCAAGAAGAAGCGCCGGCGCCAAAAAGTCGCCACTGGACACGAGGACGAATGCTTCCGGTGCCGCAATGGCGGCGAGTTGATTCTGTGTGACAAATGGAAATGCCCCAAGGCCTACCATCTCGGGTGCCTCAAACGAAATCAAACACCACGTGGTAAGGGCCTTTGTTGTCTCTGATTATGCACACTGATTAGTAGTTGTTTTTGTACTATGCTGTTTCATTATAAATATGATGGATAATGCCCTCCTTTATCCAGTGGCAGAGATTCAATCCATACAAATTTTTCTACTAGTACACCAAAGTATCATTGTTAATATTATTTGAAAGAAAGTACACCAAAGTATCTTTGTTAATATTATGTGAAAGAAAGTACACCAAAGTTTCATTGTTAATGTTATGTGAAAGAAAGTACACCAAAGTATCTTTGTTAATATTATGTGAAAGAAAGTACACCAAAGTATCATTGTTAATGTTATGTGAAAGAAAGTACACCAAAGTATCTTTGTTAATATTATGTGAAAGAAAGTACACCAAAGTATCATTGTTAATGTTATGTGAAAGAAAGTACACCAAAGTATCTTTGTTAATATTATGTGAAAGAAAGTACACCAAAGTATCATTGTTAATGTTATTTGAAAGAATTTCAACATGCACAATGTCACACAGAAATTCAAATCTGAGACGTGGCACACTGGTTAGTCAGTTAGTTATCCAGATGTTTGAAAGTCAATGAGAAATAGTGAGAAATCCCTACCAGATTATAGCACCTGTGCATAACAAATTATTGCTTGGTTATTAAAAATGTATGAAAATATGTAATTACTCAACGTTTTTTTCTGTTTCGTTTACATTTTATTATCATTTTGAATGTAGACGATATACATGCAAGATAGCTTTACTTACTAATGCTAATTATTTCTTCCTAATACATTTCTTGTAGCAAATGGACCAGACAGACACTGGTGGAACTGTGGACTAAATTTAAACTTAGCTCATGATTCTACTGCTTTTACAGAACCTACTCAGTGAATCCTTTTTTCATTGACACACAGTTACAAATTTCTTGTTACATTACGTTATATGTAAATGTGAATTTGCAGGCAAGTGGCTTTGTCCGTGGCATCACTGTGATCTTCCAAAATGTGGCAAGCGTGCCAAAAAGCTCTGTGCCCTTTGCCCCAATTCCTTCTGCAACGAGCACGTCGAGGGAAAGATCTTCCAGCTCTCCAAGGACTTGCGACTTGTTTGCTTCGATCACCAGGACCTGATCACAGCAGAAGGCGGCATTTCCCTCAAAAGCCCGGTGAAGACGACTTCACTGCTCGACTCCAGTGGGTATTCCAACAGTTTTTTTGCCGGATACGACGTACCTGTCACGCCTTTAGCTGACAGCGGTATGCCCATTGATACCAAAGTCTCTGCTGATAGGCAGTTGCCCGATGCCAAAGTTGAACACAGTGCCATAGTCGATGCCGTTAATGCGGCAGACGCCAATATTCCGAAACCTGGAAACAACTTGGGGAGAAAAAAGCGGGAAAGAATAGGACCCGTTGACGCTGTATGTTGTCGGGCTAATAGGCGCAGAACCGTTAACGGCCTTCCGAAGAAACTTGCCAAATTGATTGACAAAATTGACCCGGTCGGGGTGTGAGGAATGGATTTGTTTAGGGATCCACTTCTGTCGTGTGCCATCGCTCCTTTGACTGGGGCTCGTAGAGGATTGCGTGTGTGCGTCTCGTTTAATAGGCAAGAGGAAGAATTGTTACTGTTGTGATTGTCTCTTGTATGAGATATTCTGGCATCTGCCACATCATGAAGACAATCCGCTTCCATTGACGCTCCTTGTGGCATCGTCATCACGAAGCCGACGTCACCAGTATAGAGGATTCGGGATCTTGATTTTACTAGCTCACTGATTAGGCTACAAAATTCAAACTCTAGCAGTTGCTTTTGGAGGTAGGCTTCAAGAAATATGATTTCATTGTTACCCCTAATTACGAATGCTCTGTGCCATCGTGTTCAAGATTTTATGGCAGAACGGCTATAGAATTTGTTTACCCATGTATAGGTTTTATCAAAATTCAAAGCAAAATTGTGTAATTGATTTGCAAACTAAGTTATGTGATTAAACAGTGCATGCGGTCCTTTTTTCTGTAAAAATTAAGAAACTATTGGACATTTTTCTGTCGACCATTTTGTGCAAATCCCGTATGCATTAATTCTATTTTCGGGCATTTGTATTGTGTCATGAACAAGGTTTAGAATGCGACCTGAGAGTTTGTTTTTCAGAAGCAGCCATTTTGTGACTGATGCATTCAATGCCAGATTTCTCATTCCGTAGATCTTTCTGGATGGTAAAGGTGGGCCATTTTTAAATTATTTGCTCGAGAAATGCCTGTTGGGCTGTGGTGATTTTGGTTGTATTTCGATATTGGTGATTTTTCTTTGTTACTGTGGCATGTTATCTTATGGTTATTGCATGACTGTTTCGCGGCCTCAAATTCCAGTGAGTCGTTTGAAATTGACGATAGTTAAAACTGTTTAACCTGTAAGGACCAATTGTTGGCTTGCTGTTTTAAACTTTGCGCTTTGCACAGTAGGTCTTTCGACTGCGGAACCATAAGCCATAGGAAAAAGTGTCATGAGAAATTTACAATGGTATTAAACTCGTTGAGCAGACGCAATGTAAAATTACCCAGCAATTCCGTGAAACCAGCCAATAGTGCCCTGATTTCTTGTTGCCTTCGGTATATGTCCTCTGCAGAAGTCGTCGGCTCCCTTGTCCGTTAAAGTAAGCAGCGGACCTCGCTTTGCCCGGCGGAACTGGGTTCTCGCACCCCCCAACGGAGCGCACCTGTCAGGCATTGCCAAGGTATACGCAGACACGGCCAATTAAATAGACCGCCGTGTATCCCAGGCTAGGAGACTTGCCTCTGAGTAATACCAGTTCAGCTGATTTGGGTGTGTAATGAAAGACGTAGCTGACCTCTACACTACATTGTGGCAATCGGTACGCCATTATAAAGGTAGACACCTGCTAGAACCATCAGCTGTGCTTTCACACACCTGTTACGTGTAGCGTCGTTGCATTTATTAATATTGGCCTAATGGACTAGTTAATATAGGACTAGTGAGGCGTGACTGGGAAGGTAATTGAGATAGTAAGTTGAAGTCCACCAGTCGTTGTAGGAATACAGTTACCCAGGACTGTAATGTAAAAAAAATCCCCCCCATGCCATCGATTATGCCATGCCAATAGATAATGGTGCTGTATGCATTTATTTACTTAAATAATCCATTAACGGACAATCTTGTTTTAATAATGCATGGCTCCTCATTGTGAGCGGCTAGAGTACGTTGTTTTAACATCTTTTAAGGCAGATGTTCACCGACCTTTTGTCGCTTTGGTTTTGAAGTATCTGTTGTTGCTGTCAGTTTTTATCATTAAAATGGCATTAATGCGGTTTTAGATGTTAATCGGTGAGAGTGTGTGAAAATTGACTGGTCTGGGTCCGAGTTTACACAGACGATTTCGGATAATCGGGCGTTAATTGGCAGCGGAAAAATATGTCCTGTCGAAAGTTTACTTAGCTTATGGTCATGGGCGTATTTAGGGGGAAGGGGGGGTTTACGGGTTCGACCCCAGATAGATTACTGAAGGTTTTTTTACACGTTTATGTATGAGAAATACAAAAGACAGCTTTTGCGACCATGTCCAATGGAATCCCCCAAAATTGTTTCCTGGCTATGCTAATGCATGTGGTTGGTTTAGGAGTTTTGGGCCCGGCTATTGTCGTTCTTGCGTAGCCTTTGCCGCGTGTCCCTAGCCCGGGACCCCGGGTCTTGCTTCTTTTTCTAGCCCAGCTTGAAAAATCTTCTTAAGCTGACCAGACCCTGGCTGTTCTGAACTCTGAGGAGGTTGGGGCGGGAAATTGATTAACACGTCAGTTGTTGCCGGTCTCGCTATTGCCATTTGCCAGAGCAGTTATACACTATCCTCTGACTTGTCGACTGGACTAGCGATCAACTGAGCAAATGGACAGCCCATAGATGGGGAATTAGTTGTGTGCGTGTACCGTTTGCTCTGAAATCTCAATTTAAAGTCCGGAACTTAATAAAGCTATGCAGTGTTACGGGTATGCAATTTTGTTTTGTATGGCGACCTTGTTTCGACCCTAGTTCAATTTTTATGGCTTAGACAGACGGTCACAGACAGCGACGTTGATTGGGCCATAGCGAGCCAACGCTCCCCCCCCCCCCCCAACTGTGAGCCCATTGTACGAGGCTATATGGATCCGTGTGTACTACATCGTGTTCAGTATACTGTACATGTGGCCTTTATTTGCATCCGATAAGTGCACGTGGACTGACCAACTCAGGCCGCTCCCTTACCCGACTGATCACTTCCCCTCTTGTGGCTGGATGTGGATTTCGAAAGAGGCCCCTCAACGTTTAAAACGGTGGCGTTCGTGACGTGGAATTAAAGGGCCGGTTGGATGTTTATTAAGGGTAGCTTGGTACCAGAAACCTATGGGTTTACTCTGCAGATCCGACGCCCCTGGCTTGAACTTTGACTTGGGTGATCACTTTGACTTGTGATCAGTTTGACAGGGTTGTCACGGATCTTTGTGAGTCATAGAATTAGACTTTGAAAAATGTAAGGCCTGGAAAAACAGGTGTTTTCCCAAAAAGTCCTTGAAAGTCATGGAATTTGAAAATAGCTAGGTTATGGAAATCATGGAACATGTAAAAATCATTAATAGACAATTCTAATCATATTTTTAAATTTCAATAAATATTATGCTGATAAAACAATTAGAAAGTAGGTCCTTTTCATCTAAAATAAGTCTTAAAAGTCATGGAAAAAGGTCATGGAAAGTCATGGATATTTGTTTTATTAGCCTTGTGGCACCCTGCTTTGACTTGGGCGATCACTTTGACTTGGGTTATCATGTTAGGCTATCTTTAACTGACTAATCATCGCTGCCTTATCCAGGAATACTAGTATACACTAGTCGTTTTTAATTGGAACAAATTAAATTCCCAACGAGATATTAAAATAACGACTGTTCTGGCGTCATTGAGTTAGTGTTGCACGAAATAACAGGAAGGGACATTTTTTAAATTGGTTTATATTTGGTACTTTTAAAAAACCTTCATTGCGCTACACCCAATTTTCGATTTTTAAAAAGACAAGTATGAAAGACGGATGTTACTGACGCCGATGTTATACAGTAAGACGACTTGCGCATTTTTGTTTTAATTTAAGTCACAATGAGGCTGAATGGCGCAGGTTTATAAGAATGGCTAAGCAGCGGTTGTCACATCTCAACGTAGTCAACATTAAATATGATACTGGTAATGGTTTCGGTAGCACGTGTACACCTCGTTACATGCGTGACTGTACAATCGTTGGCTTCAAAAGCTGTTCTGCAGCCCATATATACTTTAAGTCTTTGCTCCCTTACAATCCTAGTCGGAAACACTGGGCGTTTATCACAGCCCCTCACCCACAGGCGCTTCGAGCTTTTGAAACCACAGTGATTTCACATCCCACATTTTGACCTGCGGCATAAATATACAAGTTTTAAACATCTTGCCGTGCCAGCCTTTTCATGGGCTTTATATATGGGACCCATGTAGGCTTTCTACAATTCCATATAGGAATATGGGCTTTTGATCAAGCTGGCAGAGTAGGCCCTATTAACATGTCCGTAAAGTACTTAAGTTGAAATTCACAAAACACTAAAACATTGCTCCTTAGCTATGACAATGCTTTCAGCTAGGGAGAGAAGACTTTCTGATCCCCACACGGTTTCACCCTTGGACCCACCAGGGAAGCCCAACTGGCCCCATCCTGTGCAGTCTTTGATCCACCAATACACCAGCACCGTCCTTCATGGTCATTGTCTATACCACGCCCATTGTTTAGCTACAAACCCAATTCTACAAACTAAGGCACACTCCTAGCCTGATTCCCATATCTGAAGTTATGCCACTGTTTGGAACCGTATAATTATTATAACAGCTCAGTTACAGCTGGCCACGTTGTAGGCCTAATACTGGTCACAGATTGATTGATTGACTGGCCTCTGTTTACGTTTGGACCCATATTGGAAGCCCAACAGTTACTGGCCCAATCCTGTGCAATCTTTGCTCCTCCTATACACAAGCAATGTCCACAGTCATTGTGTACCTCATCCAACACAAACCCAATTCTGCAATAGGCTCACTCGTTACCCGATTCCCATAGCCACTGTTCAGAACTGTATAGTATTATTATAACAGCTGGCCACGTTGTAACACTAGTGGCAGATTGACTGGCACCTGTTTAACGGCGCTGTGTCATATTAAAGCTCATTAACGTCGCCCTCCTCCTTTCTACAGGCTTCAGACTGACACCACCCGAGAACGGCAATAGCACAGTTGATGACAGCTGGCCCAAGTAACGTGATGGCAAGGCTCACTGTTGGGGGGGAGTAAGGATTCAAAATACCCATTTGAGTAGTCTCGTCGGGGCTCCAAAACATATCGAGTTATACCGCTGTTCGGATCTGTATATTATTAAATGTTATCGAGTACCACAGTTTTTTGTTGAATTGTTTTTAACCTTTCTACGAACCGATGCTATTGATCAATGTTTGGCTTTAACAATCTTTTTGTATAGTAGCTTGCGATTTATATATATATATATATAATATATATATATACAGTATATATATATATACAGTATATATATATATCGGCTCGTTGCTTACCTGTTTTCAGGTGATAATTGTTTTTCAGATATGCTGTTTTAATAACTGTGACACTAGCCTAGAAGACATTAGGTGATACTCATAAGGACTCTGAAGTCTGAACCTCTCTTGCCATTTACGTGATAGTAGCAGCAGTTTCATTTTAATGACACTGATAGCAAAGATCGTTAGCGTCGCCCTCCTTTATCCAGGCTTGGGACTGGCACTTCCAGAGTAAGAGCATAATGAGCATTTACGTGATAATAATATTAGGTATAAGTACTTGGATCAGTTTGGAGCAATTACCTGATCAGATTAAGCCTATAAGGACTTGAGCATCTTGGGGCATTTACGTTATTACATTAGGCCTACATAGAAATCATGGCATCGTGAGACATGTACCTGATTGGATAAGATCAAGTCTATAAGCAAGCATTGATGCATTGATTTGTTAGCAAATGCCTGGCTGTTTGCTTGCTTAGTTGATCATTGTCGAAGGTGACGATATTTTACAAGTTTACTGAGTCATAACATTTGTTATAAACTAATCCTACTGTTTAGTTACTGGTGTAAACTTCGGAGTTATTGGGGAGAGGCTGGGGACTCAACTCCCCTTTGTGCACTCTACCACCATTAAGGGGTAAATTGGTTTGCTTGTGTGACTAAAGCAGTTAATCAGATTATCTCAAGGGCGGATCTTATAAATTATATATATATGTATATATATATATATATATGTATGTATGTATGTATATATATATGTATGTATTAAGGATCAGTTATATGAAGTGGCACCAGTGGCGGCGCCAGGGCGGATGGGGGGCTCCCCGTAACTACACCCCAACGGTGGGAAATCACTGCAAATCACAGGGAGGAGGGGACAAAGGGAAGGGCTTGAAGCTTTAGCCCCCCCAACCTGAAATCCTGGCGCCTCCACTGAGTGGCACCCCTGTATGACTTGGGTGCGTTTTAATTTGAGTTACCCTACCATACAATGGTTGCCAACTAAACTGGTAAACAATCCTGTAAAACTGAAAGGGTAATAATTATGAAAGGGGTCGTCTATAACGAACGTCCGCAATGAGGGTAGGGAGAGGTCATCCCAATGCGGACAAGGGAGAGGAGTTTATAACCAGCGCGGACGTCCACACCTACATTTTATAAATGGTATTTTTAGTACAACCTGTGCCTTAAACACTGACTTCAGTCAAATGGCACAGTCTGTAGGCCTACTGCATTGGTTCGTCAGTAATAATGTTCCATAGCAGACGGCTCAATAACCATTTCATCAGCATGCACAGTGACTGTGAAATAATAAATAATAGTAAAGAGAATGATAATGACATTAAGAAGTGGATTCGAGTTTGACTTGCAAAGGCAGCAGCAAGGGAAAGCCGGTTGATGGCTATCCGAGTCCTTGCTGCCACACTGCAGGGGGTTCTTGTAACCCGACATCCACTATTGCGAACGTCTGTAAAGAGGGATGGAGGGTAAGGCCAAATGCTGACAGAGGGGAGGGGTCCAAAGTAGGTCATTTTTGCGGACGTCTTTAAGTTCATAAGTGGACTTTTAGCCTAAACCTTTAGATTCACCGTTGGACAACAACTTGTGGCTTATTTAAGAGATGTAAATGTCGAGCTAGTACGTATACTCGGGGACCTTAAATGGCGTGGCACCCATTCAAACGGGCACCGGGGGTACAGGATCTCACCCGATCAATTCATTGAAAAATGAACAGGGGCGTGGCCACAACGGCCGTTAGAGAAAATGTGCACGTTGGCATTTACAACCTCGTTTGTGAAGGCAAGACCATGACACGTTTAATTTTCTTAGAGCAGGGATTGTCGAGCCCGTGGTTGTATTACAGAGGTTTGTGCCTAACTGTGCAGGGGTTATTTGTTGTACCCCATATCTGTCCACCAATTGTAATCGGTGGCACTATTGGACCGTAGATATAGTGGGCCAATGAAAGTGTACACTGTACTCTGACAGTACCAGTCCCAAGCCTGGATAAAGGAGGAGGGCGACGCTAATGGTCTTTGTTACCACACAGTGGTCGTTAAACAGTAAACAATCAAGTGTACAGTTGGGATGAGACTAGTTTGGCCCAGATGTAGGCTGCTTGTGACAAACAACACTTAATGTGGCCTTAATATGTGCTCTTGTCTGCAGACGACCATAGTTCTATCAGACAGTTGTGTATATTTGCCACGCAGAAAAATGTCTACAATGTCAGTGTGGCGTTATTGATATAATCTGGGTCAAATACTAATGTGCTTAGCTTTAGCATGGCCAATGCCATTATGTATCCATAGATAGCATGGCCATGTGTATCCATATAGGAGCCTTTTAAATGAGTCACATTAACTGTATAATGTCTGTCGTTACCAGAATTCAGGTGCTTGCAATGTTTTATCGGTTCTGTGTGTATTATAGTGTTATGAACATCTCACGTTGTCAGCTAATCATTTGATAGCAAGAGAGTTCTATTTCAAACGTCTGCTGTTGACAGTGTTGACAGCAGAATTAAGGGTAACCGGTACAATGACTGTTTTTGTCACGGTATGAACCTAAGTATTTTTGCTGTATTCTCAGGGTCTTCTCTATAGTAGTTAGTAATTTATTATGAAATTTTATACTGTGTATAGGCTGTTTGATACACGTTTTGTTTGTTTAAAAATTAGCACAGAGTGTTTGTCTTATATTCGTTTGCTTGGCAACCAATATCTCATCTCATCAGATTCCAGCAACAACTTCATATAAATAAGTAAGTAATCTGTATTAGCATGAGCCAAGAACTCATACTTTGCCACAACTATGCATACAGTGTCAATATCAGTATAGAACAAAGAATAACTAAAACTGATGCAATATTTTAAACAGGTAGAGAATGTCTGATTTATATACAGTTATACGTATCTATAGCTATGATCAAAAGAACATAAACATTGCTGAGTAGCCTATAGGGAATTTACGGCTTATCAAATATATTACTAAAACACTATTTAAATATAGGAGCTATACACTCATGTCTCAAAATGGAAACAGGTTAGACCTAGGAGGAAACGTGGGGTATATGAAACCCGATTTATATGACAGTATCCCCATTTGGACTTTTGTCCTATATATAACGTTGATGTTTGACTTTCTTCTGTATCTTTTTATAATATTGTCTGTGTTTTAGCAGATCACTTCTCTGGCGCCGTGGAAGACTATCCCAGGGATGCTCTGTAGGCTATACTCGGCAATCAGTCAGTCATTAATGGTAATGGTAATTGCAAATTTATATTGCGCCACTAAAAGTGAGACTTACCAATGGCGCTCCCGACCTAAAATAATGAAACCACAATCGAACAATATGCATGGTCTTCAAGC
The DNA here is from genome assembly GCA_020284085.1 of Aporrectodea caliginosa. Lineage (NCBI taxonomy): Eukaryota > Metazoa > Annelida > Clitellata > Crassiclitellata > Lumbricidae > Aporrectodea > Aporrectodea caliginosa. Next base: position 30,755 of record JACEVL010002921.1, read on the forward strand.
GTTGGCGGAAAAGAGGCAAAGAGAGGCTGAGAAGCTCATGTTGCAGGTTGTTAAGGCAGCTTGTTCCAGGAGGATGGACCAACCACAGCAAAACTACAGATGTTCCAAATGTCGCGACATTGTGCGCTGATCTACGTGTCAGGAACGGAACTGAGTAAACTATTTCAGGGACTTGACTTGTGAAGCTTATACTACTAATACACGTAGGCCTATACTACTAAAATTAGAAGGGTCGGGGTCATGCGTTCGCTGTTGAAAACGACTAATCTAGGCCTACAGTTACATTTGCTTCTAACTTCCGCAGCAACTCTGTTCCACAACGATCCAGCGAAGGAAACCATTGCGTTATGTAGTCTCCCAACCCCAAAGGAGTCTCCTCCATACTTAAGCTTATTATCATAATGATTATGATGAGAAAAAGAAAGTTATACACAATTCAGGCTCAATTTTTCCATCTTATCCGATTAGTGTATAATTCTAGAATGCAAAAGATGCAACTCCATACTAAGTGGCGGCTACAGCCTTAAGCTTATACCTATAATAAGCGTGGCCTGTATAGGCTATAATGTAGTTCGAGGCTAAACTTATTAGAATTTGTAGAACAGTTAATTGTTGTCCGAGGTGCTAGAGCAGCTAGACAGTGTAGTGGTTAGCGTGCTGGACTGTCAATCGAGAGGTCTAGGGTTCAAATCCCAAATTTGGTTCGAGATTTCTGTACCACCTGCACCCCTAGCCAACTCAGCTGTGATGAGTACATTGACCCTACGCTGTCGGTGGGAAGATGAGACGGCGAGGGAGAGGACTGGCCAACCGCCCTCATATGCCAAGGCTGAGAATGGCTAAGAAAATTAAGTCGCTAACACTTCGTATTGATGGCTGCCTCAAGGCTAGCTTTAGGTACTGCTCTTCTAACTTTTCATGTAGCCTACTGTAACAAGGATGAATATGACTCTCGTTATTTTGTTACATTCAGTGGCGGCGCCAGCTATACAATGTCAGCAGGTCGCGTCAGGGTCATGGGAGTTATTCAGCAGGTCGAAGAAATTAATGCTTGAGTTTGACGCATCAAGCAGCATAACTTTAATATATATATATATATATATATATATATATATATATATATATATTGTTGTATGTCGCTCCTTGATAAGTGGAATACAGTATTTATGCATAGACAGAGGCTATAATTGTTAAGGTCAGCAATGTTCTGCATGAGTAGTTGATAAGAAGGTGTGTTGTCACGGAGTTTAAGAGACATCTAGTGTTCATGCATGTTTCGTACCTCTAGCGTTGAGACAGAGGATGGGTCAGTTAGTTAAGAGAGCTTGACGAGAAAGGTGATGGCCTGACGAGGTCTTGGTTTAGTTAAGACCGTGAAGTCTCGAGTTGAATCTAGTTAAGGTAGTTTAAAACCGCACAAGATTTTTCTATCCTTCGACGTTGTTTTCATGTTGATGCGAACGAGGAGCTGCAATGGTTTTCCTGTATCGTTTCAAATGTTGACGGGTTTTTCACATGGAATACGTTTGTATATTGTTCTTCGCATGTAAATAGAGATTTTTATCATACCTCTAGCTGTTTACCCAGTCAGCTCGGAACTAGAGGGTGGGACCTCTAACATAGGCCTATGGGGCATTCGTCCGAAAGAATTTTGTCGAATAGAATATTCCGTAATGTTCGATAGGAAATGATATTTTGAAAAGGGTGTGTCCGTTGAAATTGAGTTGTTTAGTAAGTAGGGTCTGTCACTGTCTGTGAATTTTTAAGCAGTTAAATGTTGAGTTGCGTAATTAGGTGTGCACGTGTACTCGCGCGGTTTGCGCCAAATTTTGAAAAGGGGAGTGTTCGGTCGAAAATTTTGAAATTGAAATTGAGTGTGTCGACTGAGGTATTTTGAAATGGCTCCTGGGAAAAGTTTAGATGAGAAGAAAGTAAAGGCATTAGCGTGTAAGGAGAGGAAAAATCGAAAATTTGAGGAAAAATTGCAAATGAGCGCAGAAAATAGGAAATTGGAGAATGCAGTGTCGTATGTGGCGCGTGTTTCTGAAGCTGTGAATAGCTTTGGTGATAGCTGGTCGCTTGAGGAGAATAGGCGAGTTTCAAATGAAATTAAATTTTAGTGGGACATAGGCAGTAGTTCCGATAAATTGACCCATCGAAGCCATGTGCAGAGGTATGCTAAGTTTTGTGCTGAGGATAGGCACGAAGGTCTTTGGTCATAGGCCTACATGTTCGATGACGCCATGGGCGTAGGCCTATACCCAGAAAAAAATTCGGAGGGGTTTTAAGATTGGGGGGGGGGTTCCAAAGTTAAGGTTTTTTACATTTTGCATGTAAAAGCAAATGAAAAAATTCTCGGAAACTTATTTGGGGGTTTGAACCCGTAAAACCACCCCCTAAATACGCCCATGGATGACGCCAAAGAGAGTGTACGAAGTTATTCTTCTGATTCGGTGTCTCGCGCTGAACTCGTTAATTTCAGTGTCGATACGCTGGCAGAGAAACCAAGTGCATGATAATGTTGTTATTGAAGATCTGCACGATGGTGGTTTATGATGTTTGTGGATTCGTGTTATAATAGTGAACAATGGTTTCTGAGTCCGTGTTTTGTGTTGAATTGTGTGAAAGACAGTCAGAAGAAAACATTTCAGGTTTTTGATAATGACTGTTCTAATTGACAGAAGAGCCAACCAAGTGATCAACTGGACTCCGGAGGGGAAGCGCGGAAGAGGAAGGCCAAGAAACAACTGGATGGGAACTGTTCGAGAAGATCTGAGGTGTCTGGAGATGACGGTGGAGGATGCTGTCGAGGTGGCGAAGGACAGAGAAGAATGGACAAACTGCGTTGCCCGATGTGTTAGTCCTGCACGGGAAGGACTAAGGTCCAAGGTTCTAAATTCTAATTGTGTGAATGCAGGTGAATTGTCTGGAATGGTTGTGGACTCGAATGAAGAAGTGCGAATGTTGTCTGATTGTGTATCTCGCGTTTGAGATTCAGTCGGCAGAGAATGCATTGCAGCATGGTGTTGTGTTGCCTGACACTGTCGTTGATGTGAGTTGTGAGATAGACACAAGAGCTAAGTTGAGTGAATGTGAGGTATGTATGTATCATGTATGTATGTATGTATGTATGCATGAGCACTTGTTATAGCGCCCCTTCAAGATTTATACGCAGAGGCGCTCCCGACTACAGCGCGGACTCTGAATCGGAGTTTCACGCCCAAGCGCATGAGCAATTGCGAGTGAAGGACTTGCCCAGGGTCCCTACGCGGCGGCTTGAGGTGGATTCGAACCCGCGGTGTATACGGATGTTGAGTCTCCCGTTTAGATTGTGAATGCATGAATGAAGAATTGGAAAGACCTTTCAGTATGGTTGAGGCTCATGTGGTATGATGTGGAGATGTTGATGTTGAATTCTTTAAATGTGACCCCTGAAAGAGACGAGGTATGATTTGTGTCGCATATGTTTCGTGAGGTTCCACCGTTGCATGATGGTGCTAAGACAGTGTTCTCTATGGAGTCTGTGCTCACAACCATTGTTGTGAGACTATTTCGCATACGAGTTCTTGGGGTTGCACTTCAACTGTAACACTTGGAATGACCTTCCCCTCATTAAGGGCTAAACTAGGCTAATGACTAGTTTTTCCTCTTTGGTCTCTCGTTCTTTAAAGACGTTTCTTTTCCCCGGGGTTTTAGTGCTGAGAGCGCTTCTGAATAGTTATTCTGAGAGAGACGCTATATAAATCTTTAGGTACAATACAATACAATACAACACTGATGTGGGCGAATGTGGATTACGGTGAAAGAGTGATTCTTGTGAGGAATGTTGTGTTGTTGCAAATAAATTTCCGCACACAACTTACAGTAACTTCCACAATATCTGGTGAAAGTACATTACGCTTCAGAGAATCATTTTCTCAATCATTTTCACAACGTTACGCTTACTGCCCCGGAATAATTTGCCTGCTTTCTACCAACTGCATGCTAAAGTCCTTTCTGTTTGGCCGTCTGTTTGTGTTGAGGTGGATTATGGGTCGACTGATGTTGTGGTTAATGATGTGTTGACTCGAGTTGTGAGCATAATGCCTGTGTGATCAGTCATTGTGCACACGAGGACATGGTTGGTTGTCACGTGTCCTTGACGGGAGAATGGATGGTTGGAAGTATCCTGAGTGGCCGAGTGGGTTGGTAGCCTGCTCGTCACGCCGGCGCCCCGGGTTCGCTTCCCGGTCGGGTCGGTTTATCAGAGATTAATTTCTCGGATCTTTACTGCGGGTGGCTCGGTCGCATTATAAACGTGGAGTAACTTACAATACAACACACAATACAACACATCACAATACAACTGGGGCGCGGTGGTTTGGGGGTATGTTCGGTGCCTTGCAGCTGGAGGGTTGCGGGTTCGAATCCACCTCAAAGTCGCTGTGTAGGGACCCTGGGCAAGTCCTTCACTCGCAATTGCTCATGCGCTTCGGCGTGAAACTCCGATTCAGCGTTCGCGCAGTAGTCGGGAGCGCCTCTGAATGGGAAATCTGGTAGGGGCGCTATAACAAGTGTTCAAATACAATACAATACAATACAAGTATGCACTGATGAGTGTGAAACTCTGGAGTGTACATTGAAAATGGAAAGTATTGTTGCGAATTTGAATTTTTGTCAGATGATGGTTGTTGTTGATTCATTCATTCATTCTTGTAACTAGCTGCGTTATGACAGCTAGAGTAGATCAATAAACGAAAATACGATACAATACAATACAATTCATTCATTCCGGATATTCATATATAGCACCTCTTCAAGAAGCCTACTCGGAGGCGCTCCCAGCCCAGCCACGGCCAAACAGAAAGGACTTTAGCATGCAGTTGGTAGAAATTATTCCGGGGCAGTAAGCGTAACGTTGTGAAAATGATTGTGAAAATGATTCTCTGAAGCGTAATGTACTTTCACCAGATATTGTGGAAGTTAGTCGTAAGTTGTGTGCGGAAATTTATTTGCAGACTGTTGACAAAATATTAATGGAGCTGCCGGTCGAAGGTGAACGTGGCCTTCGCGGACGCTATACGAGGAGACGTTCGAAGAGCGTGAGCGACTTCATCTTCTCGTGGATGATGTTGACCATCTTGGTGCTCGTAGCTCATGGTACTTCGATCATGAGTAACACGAAACATGTGTTTCTTGACTCAACGTTAGAGAAAGCATTGGCTTGGGTACTCGCTCTTCACGCCTTCAGCTGGTGCTTTGTTTTTGTACAGGTGGTTGGGTTCACCAAATAGGCTACAGTCTTCGGCAGTTCGGTAGCGTCATGGTGAACTTTTCCCAGACACTCTTGTTTTGAGTTGTGAACTGCAACATTGTTTCTTTAACGTTCGGCATCGACCGAGTCGTTTGCATTTGTTTAAAGATTTAGTTTGTCGGTTACTCTTTCGGTGATTAATGTGGTTTTGTAACTTAAATGGATTCTTAGTTTAGAATTTTATTTGGGTTGTAAATTTGAAATGGACTTATTGTTGATAGGGTTTCTAGTTGAAGTTGATATTCTGAACTTCTGAGGTTATGGTTCATTAGATGATGTTATGAATTATGATGCATTAGTTGATGATAATAGGGTGCATGTAGTTGAGTGTTTTGTGACTGTTTTGATGGGGACGTATGTTGTATGTCGCTCCTTGATAAGTGGAATACAGTATTTATGCATAGACAGAGGCTATTGTTAAGGTCAGCCATGTTCTACTTGACTAGGTCTAGTTGATAAGGTGTGTTGTCACGGACGCCTAGTTTAAGAGACATCTGGTGTTCATGTTTCGTACCTCTAGTGTTGAGTCAGTTAGCATAGGCTATTCATATAAATTTAAAGTATTCACCATTAAAAATTTAAACTTCAGTTACTTTACTAGATTTAGAAGTACTGTTCAGCCACTCGGAACATCATGAACGTATATGCTAATAAGACCAAGAGTCGCAAGGCCACTTTTTCAACATTTACAGAAACCTCGTTTTCATCCTGCAATTCACTTCCATTATTATCGTTCAGAACTAGGCTAAGCCACATTTTACGTTCCCGAATTTATTTAAATGTCTTCAATGCCGTACTTCACGTTGGTAAGTAAGCAGTGTACTTGTGTCCATGGTAACTATCGTCAATCCCGCTTCCACTTCATCGAAAAATTTACTTCATCAATCCAGCTTCCATTTAATGAAAAAAATGACCCAACTCCTGTTTAACCCCAATTTGTTTTCATCAATTTAACTTTTATTTAAGCCAAGTACTATTCGCATGGGTCCAGCTTCTACTTACGGAAACAATTATTTTCATCAATCCAACTAAAATAGGCAGGTCGGGGCAGGTCAAATGACCTACCGCGACCTGCCGTGGCGGCGCCGCAACTGGTTACAGTGCAAATCATATAGGCCTACACTCTAGGCCTACAGATCGGAAACCAGCGCTTCTGATTAAGCTGTATGGTGCCATGTGTTTAGTTTTTGAGTAGCGCTTTAAAATGTGGAGATTACGATTATTAAACCTCGTCTAAATATAGAGAAATCTGCTTGAGCCTACAAAATCCCGCAAACAATATTATTACATTTGACTCCGATTTATCTTGATTTTTTCTTTTATTTCTTTTCAGTTATTTCCAAATTTTCATGCCATTTTTCACATATAGGCGTAGCCTAACTAGTTTTAAAGTAAATAAGTAAGTAGTCTTTAGTCAGTTGAACTTTGAGCTAGTATATAACTTATTCTTCTGTCCTTACTATAATTACTGTCATGTAACGGGCTGCGGTTTGACGTCCCGATCGATAATTTATAATAAACGAATATAACATTATGATGAAAATGATGGTGATGATTTGCATCTGACAGGCACATTGCCATATTTACAAACCGGCCCGTCCCTAGGAATACGCTGAATACGCAACCACGTACCGCCGCGGTGATTCCGCCGAAAGTTAGGGGCCCTCAAAATACCATTTATGACGACGGAGGAGGTTGGTGGCGACGGCGGTGACGGTGGAGGCGACGGCGGGGACGGTGGAGGCGACGGCGGTGACGGTGGATGCTATGGCGGGGACGGTGGAGGCGACGGCGGGGACGGTGGATGCTACGGCGGGGACGGTGGAGGAGACGGCGGGGACGGTGGATGCGAAGGCGGTGACGGTGGATGAGACGGCGGGGACGGTGGAGGCGACGGCGGGGACGGTGGAGGCGACGGCGGGGACGGTGGATGCTACGGCGGGGACGGTGGAGGAGACGGCGGGGACGGTGGATGCTACGGCGGGGACGGTGGAGGAGACGGCGGTGACGGTGGAGGCGATGGCGGGGACGGTGGAGGCGACGGCGGGGACGGTGGAGGCGAAAGCGGGGACGGTGGATGCTACGGCGGGGACGGTGGAGGAGACGGCGGGGACGGTGGATGCGAAGGCGGTGACGGTGGATGAGACGGCGGGGACGGTGGAGGCGACGGCGGGGACGGTGGAGGCGACGGCGGGGACGGTGGAGGCGACGGCGGTGACGGTGGATGCTACGGCGGGGACGGTAGAGGCGACGGCGGGGACGGTGGAGGAGGTGGCGGGGACGGTGGAGGCGACGGCGGTGACGGTGGAGGCGACGGCGGGGACGGTGGAGGCGACGGCGGGGACGGTGGATGCTACGGCGGGGACGGTGGAGGAGACGGCGGGGACGGTGGATGCGAAGGCGGTGACGGTGGATGAGACGGCGGGGACGGTGGAGGCGACGGCGGGGACGGTGGAGGCGACGGCGGGGACGGTGGAGGCGACGGCGGGGACGGTGGAGGCGACGGCGGGGACGGTGGATGCGAAAGCGGGGACGGTGGAGGCGACGGCGGGGACGGTGGATGCGAAAGCGGGGACGGTGGAGGCGACGGCGGGGACGGTGGATGCGACGGCGGGGACGGTGGCCCGTCCCTAAGAATACGCTGAATAGGCAACCGCGTAAGGCCCGGCGGTATATTAACATTCTGTATACGAGCTAAGTTTATGAATATTCATGAGTAATTACGGCTGTTGATTGGATGATAAGGTAGGTTAATAAATATTCATAAGTATTGACGTCTCTGCCTAGGATTAATAATGAGTAAATACAAAGCAGCTAACATTAAAATTTTAGTTTCGCGGCTTTTCACTATTTCTAGCATGCATTCACGTTGTTTACATGTGCTATAAAGGGTTGATTTTTCACCATTTTGTCTGCATGGCTGGCCTGATAGGCCTACTTTCCGAATTATTATTTCGTAGCTTCCGTAAGTTTTTCTGACGATCTACTGGGCCCAGTAATCAACTTATGAAAAAATTAATATTATAATCAGTTATACAAAGTTTATGATTTATGCCTTTTAAAATATAATATTACAGACACTTAACTACAATAGTTGCATATATATATATATATATATATATATATATATATATATATATATATATATACATAAATAGAATTTTGTAGGGTTGTACAAGCACAATTATTATTTCAGTTTGTTTTTTAAAAAATTTCTCGTAAAGTCTATAAGGATAGTTAGGACCCAGAATGTCTGTCGTCAGCCCTGTGTGTAAACATCCTGGGCGCATTATTATTATTACTGTAATTATATATAGCGCCCCTTCAAGACTGTCTACTCAGGAGCGCTCCCAGCCCAACCTCGGTTGAACAAAACAGTCTTAAGGTCAGAGAAGGACAGGGCAGAGTGAGTTAATGGTGTCAGACGAAGTGTCGTAAGCCCATTCCAGGTCGACCTTCATGAATGCAAGCCAAAATAAAACGAAAAGCCATTATTGAAATGTAACATAATGTTATTGTGATTTTAAATGAAGGGAAGAATAATTATAAGAAGTTACTGAAAGTTAATAACATTATGCAACAGAGTTGTACAATAAGCGTAAACATTTGTGAACTGTTACCGTGTCATCTTTGGTAGCTCACATCAATCAAAGAAGGAAACAGTATTTGAAACATTAAATAAACGATTAAAACATCTGACTCATTCATTCTTTCTAACTAATAAAATAACACGATTTGAATGACAGTTTTCTTCAAAGAAAATCTACAGAAACTTGATAGGTTACCCTATTGGCCACCGAAACTTTCCATTTCTAAAATTGCATCAAAATAATCACATTAGTTCACTTGCATTCAACATTTCAGCTTTGGACAGACGCCATTTAATTCATCGAAATAGAACGTAGGAACATAACAGTCACCACATGTTGAAAAATAGTACAGTACAATTAGCGCAATGTATCGGAAAATAAATACATGGAAGCATTGAAATTAGAACACTAGAAAGCCAAAGAACATAACAAAATACAACCATCATAAAACTAAATTGAACATTTGGGAACATTAAAACTGCAGTTTAAAACAACAGAGTTCAGCCCAAAGAACTTAAACAAAATACAACCATCATAAAACTGAACATTTGGGAACATTAAAATTGCAGTTTAAAACAACAGGTTTTAACCCAGACTTACCCACTGTCTGGAATAAAATACCTTAACCCGGTACTTACAAGGTCAGCCCCAACCCTCTCATCCTTCAAGAGGCAACTTAAAGCTATTTTGTGAATCACTGGGTTACTTAGCTTCGACCCTCGGCTGCCCATCTCCCATTAGCGACTGCTGACCTTACCTCTGATTCAAGTATTGATGTCTGGAAAGTAAATCTCATATTCTTCATTCATTCATACAACATGGGAACAAAAGCAACATTCATGATGGGAACATTAGCAGCATTCGTAGTGGGAACATTAGCAACATTTGTAATGGTAACATTAGCAACATTCGTAACGGGACCATTAGCAACATTCATAATGGGAACATTAGCAACATTCGTAGTGGAAACATTAGCAACAGTTGTAATGGGAATATTAGAAACATTCATAATGGGAACATTAGCAGCCTTCTTAATGGGAACATTAGCAACATTCGTAATGGGAACATTATCAACGTTTGTAATAGAAACATGGGAACTAATTCGGAAACAGGAACATCAAAATTATAAACTTAAAGAAATAAACAGTTTTTTGCATCAATTAATTATTTTTACTTAATTTAATTTAACACAAGAACAAAATTAAATACAAAAAGTGAACAATAGCAGAATGCACTAGTTTCAATAAAACACCCATTGGGAACGGTCCCACATCACATACACTTTTCAATCAAAAGAAGCGCATGTTGGCACATTAGCACAATGTACTTATGTCAATCAAAGTAACTAAACACACACTGGAACATAAGTATAATGTACATTTACCATTAAAGATAAAGGCACACTAGTACAGTAGCACATACTTATATCAGTCCATATAGACCAACACTTGAATAGCGTAATCGTAATCTCCAAACTTCTAAAGCGCCACTCGAAAGCCAAGCGCAGGGCACCAGCTCATTCATGAGCGCAACTAACTACAGCCATTGAAGGAAAACCATAGATGTGCTGGCAATTGCAGACATTATTCAAAACAATATGATAGATTAAACAGGAAACAAGAACACTAGCAAACTTCATAGGCACTTAACAAGACAAAACAGGCACCATCAGTGCAGTTCAAAAGGAACATTAGTACACTACAGGCATTTAGGCTATTTTTAGTAGTTTACACATTAGCTACTAGTGGGACCTATGACGTCAAGGAGATTAGCTACTAGTGGGACCTATGACGTCAAGGAGATTCCCGGCAGCGATTCGATACACGCGAGGTGAACTGTACGCCTTGAGGGGTTTCCCGAGAGCGGTCAACCGTGATTTACTAGAGAGAATATCGACCTGGGGCCTCTTACGCTACAGAGGGTCGCGTTCTGGATTGCATCATCGCTCGCGTATTGCCTGTACAGCCCGCTTTAACCTGCGCATGGTGGTTGGGGACTGTACAGCGAATCTACAGCAGATGCCCGTGTGTGAAGACAAGCAAAGGAGGGATTTCCCGTTTCGGCGGCATGCGCGGATTCCACGTGTTCTGGTATACCCTGAGGTAAACAACAAGCCGGACCCAGAACCGGAGGACAGTTCTGAACCGACTACAGCCTCAGCACAACCATCGCTATATCTCATCAACCCAACAAGCCTAGCAAAGCCGCATGCAATAGAACACTTTGGTGCAGACTTGAGATCGTACAACCCGGACTTGGCAATCGTCGTTGAGAGCTGGTTCAAACAAAAACATACAGACGCCTCCATGAGAATCGAAGGATACAGCCTATACCGCCGGGATCGGGAGGATCGCAAGGGCGGTGGTGTAGCCATTTATTGCAAGAGCCATCTACATTCCGCAGTTTTCCAACCGAAGACCATCTTTGCTCGGGAAATGGAAATCCTGTGGCTCAGAGTCAGCGTATGCGAGCGATTGTACTACATCGGTGCTATTTACCACCCACCGAAACCTAACTATTGCGTAGACCTTTTCATCTCTAGTATTGATTCTACGCTGGAAGAGATCAATGCCCTACCAGAGGACTCGACCACCATCCTCGCTGGGGACTTTAACCAGCTACCTTCATCTACAATTCTTGAGATGGGACTTTTAGCAGAGTTCGAGGGCCCTTCACATGAAGGCCATTCGTTGGACCGTATCTACTCATCTGACCATCTATTCAAATCATGCACGGCCGTCAAGTCGACAATAAAGACCAAACACTCTGCCATCCTGGCTATCCCTTCATCTGATGCAACAAATAACATGAGCCCGCGCACAGATGGAAGACGGGTTTCGCTCTTTCGTCCCCGTACTCCAAATCAGTATGCTTCTCTTCTATCTCATCTCTCAGAACAGAGCTGGACATTTGTTACCGAGTGTTCATCTCCGGCAGAAGCTTTCGAGGCCTTCTACACATACATAGACGCAATCATTGACCTCTATTTTCCGACGAAAAGCATAACCATCAAAGAAAAGGACCCACATTTCATGACTCCGATTGTTAAACATCTGATACGCAGACGAAATAAGCTGCTGAGGAAGAATCGAGTTGAAGCTGCCTCCGCCCTCTCAACGAGGATCAACCAACTAATTACGAGGAGCAATGCCACCACATTCGAGAGAGTCAAGCGAGGGTCGCGAGAAATGTGGAACGAGGTCAACAGGCTTAGGGGTACAGGCCGGAGTCAACTTAAACCAGCACTATGGGCGCATTTCAACAGACGAACATTACTCAGCTCCTCATCTCAAATCAACAGTTGTGGACAGTACCAAAGTGATCATAGATGTACTAACCACATTTAAATTGCTTGAAACTGTGGGGGGAACAGCAACCGGCCCTGATGGAATGACCGCCTGGTTTCTCGAGGCAGCCGCTCCCATGCTGGCAGAACCAATAACCCATCTCTTCAATGTTTCTATTCTTTCGTCATATGTACCACCACAGTGGAAAATAAGCACCATTACGCCAGTACCTAAGGTTCCTCACCCGTCTGATGTCGCAGATTTTCGCCCTATATCAGTCACCCCCATTCTATGCCGTCTCCTTGAGAAATTTATTGTGCGCCGTTTTTTCTATCCTTTTTTGACAGAACCACTCCAAAACCAGGACTTCTTGGATCAATATGCATTCCGTCCCACTGGTTCTACCACGGCAGCCATAATTGCCTTAACCCACAACCTATTGGAACTTCTCAACGAAAACCACTATGTTCATCTGATCGCACTTGATTTCTCCAAAGCTTTCGATACAGTCAGTCATTCATATCTTACAGAGCAACTCGCCAGATTGCCCATCCCTGACTGTATATATAACTGGATAATTGCCTTTTTAGACAATCGTAAACATGCAACCAAATTCAATGGCTTACTTTCCGCAATTATTAGTATCTGCGCCAGCATAGTTCAGGGATCGGGTTTGGGACCAGCTAACTTTATAACAGCTATTTCAAAACTCAAGACGGTCCACCCTTCAAACAGGTTAATCAAATATGCTGATGACACTTATCTCCTGATACCCGCCTCACACAGTGCAACGATCTCAGCAGAACTAGACCACGTCACAGATTGGGCTGCAACCTGTAACTTAAAACTGAACTCAAAAAAGACCTTTGAAATGGTGATTCGTCGGCCACGGGGGCGTGCTGGGCGAGACACGGTTCCGATTACTACTCCGGGACTGACAAGGGTCTCCAGCATGGTCATCTTGGGAGTTACAATGAATGAAGCTTTGAGTTTCGAGTCACACATCACCCGTATATGTTGTCAGGCCAGACAATCGCTGTATGCCTTGCGCATCCTCGTGGCGCATGGTCTTTCAGGCCCTATGCTATACGACGTGGTTCGTGCTACAACGGTGGCTCGAATGCTCTATGCTGCTCCGGCTTGGTGGGGGTTTGCAGGGCAGCAAGAAAAGAACCGCCTTCAGTCGGCGATGCGGCGTCTGATTCGTCTGCGGTACCTGCCAGAGGAGAGTCCATCGTTTGAGCATCTTTGCAACACTGCCGACTCACGCCTCTTCTCTGCGGTCCTAGGAAACCCGGGGCATGTACTCCATGGACTACTCCCCCCAAAAAGCCGCTCCCCTACACCCTGCGCCCGAGATTACATGACCGTATTATTCCACAAGCTGACAATCTTTCACGCAAATCGTTTATAATAAGAATGTTATACTCTGTATAAATGTATGTACACCAAAGTGCGGATATGCAATTGGTTGAATAAAGAATATACTTACTTACTTACTTTACTAACTACATTCAATCTAATATCATCTACGAACTTCTCCAGCACCATAAATGCGATAATTTCAAGGCACCAGTTGATTTAACTAAGCAATACTATTAAGCAATAATATTATTGTTGTGCACTCCAAATTGCAGGATGAACCCAACAGAACCTCTCAGCCATAAATAGCAGATGAACTAAAAATATTCGACAGACCATAAGTAGCATAAGGGAACACAAGTAGCAGAAAATCGTAAAGAAGCAGGGAGATTCAAGTGGTAGCATACAGGTTCTAAGTAGCAGAAAGGCCACATATAGCAGAGAGACTCTTTATAGCAAACATGCTAAAAATAGCAATCAGGCTAAAAATAGCAGACAGGCTCTATATCAAGCAAACAGATTAAAAGCAGCAGATAGGCTATAAATAGCAGATAGGCTATAAATAGCAGAGAGGCTATGAATAGCAGAGAGGCTATAAATATCATTTCCTTTGGCCAAAAATAGCAGACCAGATGTCAATAGCGAACAGGCTATACACCATAAGCAGAAAGCGCCTTTAACTTGGCTCAGCGTGGATGCAGATGAACTTGAACAGAATTGACATGTGGTTCATTTGCGAGGCGTCATGTGAACACGTAAGAGCAGGGTGCCATCTATCCACGTGTTCGGTCGGTCCAACATCGCCTGCCATAGCGACATCTCGTCTCCCTTGGCGTCCATCCAGTCCACGGTGCTGCCACTGCTTCTGCCTAGAATACACCAGACAAGAGATCATTGCCATGGTGATAATCTCCTTGGTGATATTCATCTCATACCATCATCACCATGTGAACAACGCTATACAGCTGAAATTTGATAATCGCATATGCAATGAAGAAGACTGTCCTAAAAGCTAACCTCACGAGGCTATGTCATATATGAAGTGTTAGCGACTTCATTTTCTTAGCCTCAGCTTGTGACAGCAGGTGGCCAGTCCTTTCCCTCGTCATCTGATCTTCCCACTGTCAGTGTACGGTACTCATTATAGCCACCATACTATCACGCCCCTCCCTCCCTGTTAACAAGAGCATGTTATAATCAGGCAATTTTCTATGGCTACATTAAATTTGGGATTTACTTAGTAAAGCATGTTATAATGAGACTGGTTATGTATTTAAGTATGTCCTTTATTGAAAAACAAAACTGCTAATCGCACTTTGGTGCACACAGTTCGTCAACCTGCTGTCGTCCTTTTGTCATGGCTAGCCAAGGGCTCGTACAGGTATGCAGGTATGCTTTACAGCAATGTTCACTTCGTTGCAGACATTTCTGTACGTTTATATTATTAATTACATTACATTCTCAAGTTTAGTGCTTGCATTTGCTTGCTCTGTGCTCCATTGGCCTCAGCATGTTCTCCTGCCTAGCTTTCTGAACGTGAGTTACCTGTTCCCAGGTTGAGTCGAATTCCACCAAGGAACTCGTGACTCGTGAGTCGATCGTGGTCCCAGATGGCCAGCTCAAGACTCGACTCTCTCAGTTCATCGTCTGAGAGGCCTTCGAAGATAAACGTGTGGTTCCAGACCGGGTTACAACTGCGCTTGACGACGGCTGTCTTCTGCTTATCGTGCTTCGAACGATTTGGCAACAGATACCTGCCAACAGGAGACAACAGATCTGTCAGCCAATCATACAAAAGGAAACCAGGCTAAACAGATATCTCAGCCAATCATACAAAAGGGAACAAGGCTAAACCAATATCTCAGCCAATCATACAAAAGGAAACCAGGCTAAACCAATATCTCAGCCAATCATACAAAAGGAAACCAGGCTAAACCAATATCTCGGTCAATCATACAAAAGGAAAACCAGGCTAAACCATATCTCAGCCAATCATACAAAAGGAAACCAGGTCAAACAGATACATCAGCCAATCATACAACAAAAAACTAGGCCAACCAGATATCTGACCAAAAAGATAGCCAAGTCCACAGGTGATGATGATCTCGACAATAACGTCGATAATGATGATGATAATGATAACTGTAAGTACAATTAATTACGACAAAGACTGCAATCGCAGACAATCAGATTCAGATAAGAGAATAAGATTGAACCTACGCCTGGCAGAATGGATCCGAGGCGTCGCTGGACCGCAGTGGAGTCAGATTCCTCGCCTGCTTGACAAGCACCTGCAACTCTCCTATGGGATTCATGGACAGGATCTTGCCTCCGACGCGTCTCGCGTTGTCGTACTTGAGACTGACGTCCAGGTCGCCTTTGTAGGCCAGGATCGATGCCATCGGGGGAGCCACCTAAATCAAATCATCCCAAGTTTATGTAGCGCCTTCAACAATTTCTACTGGTTAAGGCACATATTCATTCAGGGATTTATATAGCACCTCTTTAAGGGGTCTAGTCAGAGGTGCTCCCGACTCTAGGATTGCCAAAAAAACAGTTTTTAAACGATTATAGAAAGTGTCCAAGAGCATTCTAGGAATCTCTATGTGCAATATACAATACAATACAACTGTATTTGATATTGCCCTCCTTCCAAAGTTCAGAAGTGCACACATGACCATAAGACAGAACATCAATGGCGCTGAGCAACTGTGTTTGTAGGACTTGCTCATAAGTCCCTGCACAGTAACTGCCTCAGACAAAGCTCGAACCCGTACTCTCCACCTTACAGGCCGAGCACTCTAACCATTCAGCCACCGTGCCACACACCTGCATATGCATACATGTATCTTAGCAATTTTATAGTGCCTTGTAATTACCTGATAAAAGTAATAAGCTACTCTTGTAAACAGGTATAAATCTTCAAAAGGAAATGAAAGATTGAACTCTATCTGTTGCTCGTGTGCTGACAAGAAGTTTAAAAAAATGGTCCATTATAAGAACACACTAGTACACTTCGATACTCTGGTACACTCCATGGCCATTAAACTCTTGTTAGGATGCTATATATAACTTTACTGTGTTTATTAGATGTACACCAAAGTGGGATAAGAATTGGTTAATAAAGAATATACTTACTTAGATGGAAATAAAGGCTACTTACTTACCTACTTACTTGTTTACACACAAACTTGTCTTCTCACACTTCAGATTCACATTTGCCAAATTTTCACACATTATAAGAAGCACAATAAACAAACAGTAGATAAATGAATAAATAACAAATAAGTAAATAAGTAAATATGCCTACCCTGGTGCCGAGTTTGTACCACTTGAGTGACATGTCTTGGAGGACGTCAGAGGTCAACGGAAGGTCAACCTCTCCGAGGAAGTCGTTGCGACCAAACCGGTCGTAGTTCCAGACCATGACGCTCAGTGTTCGTGACTCGATCTCGCCTCTCTTGACGGAAAACTTTAAACAGACGAACTCGGTTTATAACCCAAGTGCCTCCCAATTCACTATTAACAATTCCTTTTATATTTCCAGATAAGAGAAGGAAGATGGAAACAGGTTGCAGTTATTGTCTCAATCAATCAATCAATCAATCAATAAATCAATAAATCAATAAACCAATAAACCAATAAATAAATCAATCAATCAATCAATCAATCAATCAATCAATATAAACTTGGTATAGTGCCCCTTCAAGATACCTGCTCAGAGGCGCTCCCGTCCAGCCACGGCTGAAAAGAACGGTTTTTAGAGACCAGTAAAAGGTCGAGGAATTTGTCCTTGGGAGCAAGTGTAGTTGAAATGGAAGGCCGTTCCAATTGGTCGAGCCCACAACACGGAAAGCCTCGTATTGCATGGTGAAAGAGCGTGCAGAGGGGATAAGCAAGTCGCCATGGACTGCAGAACGTAGAGAATGGCGGCCACTGCAGGTCGAATCAGGACAGCAGAGCTCCCTTAATAAGTGCAGAGGTCTCATTGTTTACTGAATAAACTTCCCTTGGCACTTCCCTAAACATCACGCCTAACTTCTGAATTTTTTCCCTTTCTTACATCCTTATGAAAATGTTTAAACTTGATTTAAAAAAATAGAAGACTGGAAGAAAACAGAAGGAGAAACAAAACACATGTTAAAATATACAAAGAAAAAGACAGTTTTAATTTAAATTAGTAACAGAGGTGCACAATAGTGTAGTGGTTAGCGTGATGGACTGTCAGTCGAGAGGTTGGGGGTTCAAATCCCCACCAGGGCAGAAATTTGTGTCGAGATTTCTGCTCCACCTGCACCCCTAGCCAACTCAGTTATAACGAGTACACTGACCATACACTGTCGGTGGGAAGATAAGACAGTGAGGGAGAGGACTGGCCCCTCGTTCTCATATGCCAAGGCTAAGAAAATGAAGTTGGTAACACTTTACACCCATGGCTGCCTCACGGCTAGCTTAGGTGACTGCTTACACCAACATCATGAATTGGAAGAACCTCTTCCTGAATACAACATCTTAAATCCTCCTACCTTCAGAACTTCATCGAAAACTGGATTCAGCGTGTTCTTCTTGCAGTGGGTCTTCCTTTTCCCCGTTCGTGATTTGTCAGGCAGCAGGTAACACTTGATGTAACTGCACAGAAATCACTCCACCACTTGTACATAATTATATCTACACATTAATGCTGCACAGGTTAGGAATACCTACGGGTGATACATAAATATATCTCAGCTCTGTCCTGTAAATAATTCTAACACATAACCAAAAGACAAAATTAAATATAAATAAAAATGGTTACTGGTAATACTGCAATTCTCTTCTTATAGGCCTCTCCAAGGTCTGCCTGTCCCCTATCCAGTCAGTTCACAATGCTGCTGCCAGATTGATTGCACGCCTTCCTAAATTCTCCCACATCTTCTCGTTTATGGTCACTCAATTGCACTGGCTTCCTTTCCCAGATCGCATTCAGTTCGAAGTTCTTCTCTCAGTCCTTCAGTCCAAACTGCTCCAAAATATCTCACATTTGCTTCCCTCTTTCTGCAGCTTCTCATCGACCTATCCGCTTCTTGGACTGGCATGTTCATTTTTTACACGAGTTACGTCCACTATAGCTCCGGAGAATTGTTCCATGTTATTACTGCTATTATTATTATTATTAAAAAGCAAACAACGACACTAACGGGTCTGAGCGGTTTTTCTTTGTGTCGGCTACGGCAAGATCTTTGCACCTACGGATGGTAACCTCGAGGTTGCTCGTCTTTGGATTGTAGTTGATGCTGAACTGAATCTCTCCCGTCACAGCGATCTTTCCGTAGTTAACTTCACCCGCACAACTGTAGTAGCTCAGCACACTCTCGGTGCTGCCCTGAAAATACACGAATTGTGAATTGACCCAATGTATAAAAAGTAGGTAGCTAAAAAGTTAAATAGCACTTTTCACAAGTCTCACAAAGACGCTGATAAATAAGCGTTGCAGACATAATTCCAAGTACATCCATTAACTGGATTAAATTATCGGTTTGTTAATTGAAACATATTCATTAACTGAAATGGCATTGCATTGAGCCAATCATCACTTCAAACACATCTATTCATCAAAACAAATTTGAATCATAACTTTGAATCATAACAACTTTGAATCATAACAACTTTGAATCATGAATTGAAACATATCCATATGTTAACTGACACAGTTGAACTCAAACTGCCATACAGCAACTCCAAAATTAAACAACGAAACAACATAGAACTGAACAGCAATTCCAAAGTGAAATAACCAAGAACTGAAACAGCAGCTGCAATCAAAACAGCCCAGAACTGAAACAGCCGCTCCAAATCAAAACAGCCCAGAACTGAAACAGTAACTCCAAAGTGAAACAGCCCAGAACTGAAACAGTAACTCCAAAGTGAAACCGCCCAGAACTGAAACAGTAACTCCAAAGTGAAACAGCCCAGAACTGAAACAGCAACTCCAAAGTGAAACAGCCCAGAACTGAAATAGCAACTACAAAGTGAAACAGCCCAGAACTGAAACAGCAACTCCAAAGTGAAACAGCCCAGAACTGAAATAGCAACTCCAAAGTGAAACAGCCCAGAACTGAAACAGTAACTCCAAAGTGAAACAGCCCAGAACTGAAACAGTAACTCCAAAGTGAAACAGCCCAGAACTGAAATAGCAACTCCAAAGTGAAACAGCCCAGAACTGAAACAGTAACTCCAAAGTGAAACAGCCCAGAACTGAAACAGCAACTCCAAAGTGAAACAGCCCAGAACTGAAACAGCAACTCCAAAGTGAAACAGCCCAGAACTGAAACAGTAACTTCAAACCGAAACAATCCAGAACTGAAACACACCAACTCCAAACCGAAACAACCCACAACTGAAACAGCAACTCCAAAGTGAAACAACCCACAACTGAAACAGCAACTTCAAAGTGAAACAGCCCAGAACTGAAACAGCAACTCCAAAGTGAAACAGTCCAGAACTGAAACAGCAACTCCAAAGTGAAACAGCCCAGAACTGAAATAGCAACTCCAAAGTGAAACAGCCCAGAACTGAAACAGCAACTCCAAAGTGAAACAGCCCAGAACTGAAATAGCAACTCCAAAGTGAAACAGCCCAGAACTGAAACAGTAACTCCAAAGTGAAACAGCCCAGAACTGAAACAGTAACTCCAAAGTGAAACAGCCCAGAACTGAAATAGCAACTCCAAAGTGAAACAGCCCAGAACTGAAACAGTAACTCCAAAGTGAAACAGCCCAGAACTGAAACAGCAACTCCAAAGTGAAACAGCCCAGAACTGAAACAGTAACTTCAAACCGAAACAATCCAGAACTGAAACACACCAACTCCAAACCGAAACAACCCACAACTGAAACAGCAACTCCAAAGTGAAACAGCCCAGAACTGAAACAGCAACTCCAAAGTGAAACAGCCCAGAACTGAAACAGTAACTTCAAACCGAAACAATCCAGAACTGAAACACACCAACTCCAAACCGAAACAACCCACAACTGAAACAGCAACTCCAAAGTGAAACAACCCACAACTGAAACAGCAACTCCAAAGTGAAACAACCCACAACTGAAACGATCCCAAGCAACTTCACACAGAAACGAACCGTCATGGCCGAAAGACGACCGAGGTTTGTTGCATAAGGTGGCGAAGCATCCTCTCTTTCACTTCGTCCAATATCAATTTCATCGGTGCTCTTCATGGAATGTGTGTCACTTGTTGGAAACTAAAACCAATAGCAACAGACCCCGATTACAAATATAACATATAAAATAAAATAACTAAGTAGCTGGTCCTTCTCATTCCTGAAGAAAATAAAGTCGAAATTATAGATCTAATCACCTTTTATTAAACTCTTGACAATAACAATAACAATAGTACTAACAATAATAATAATACTAACAATAAAAATAATAATAATAACAATAATAATAATAACAATAATTATAAAAAATAATAATAGCAATAATACTACTAATAATAACAATAATAGGGTCCATTCCAGACAAAACAGGTGTGCACGACAAATTCCAGGTTGAATCCAGC
This sequence comes from Aporrectodea caliginosa, assembly GCA_020284085.1. NCBI lineage: Eukaryota > Metazoa > Annelida > Clitellata > Crassiclitellata > Lumbricidae > Aporrectodea > Aporrectodea caliginosa. Next base: position 51,844 of record JACEVL010002921.1, read on the forward strand.
TGATTCAACATGGAATTTGTCTTGCACACCTGTTTTGCTTAGCATCAACCATTGACTTATGCCTTGGACAATGTTGTGCTGTATATATCCGTTTGTAAAATTATAGGGGCATCCATAATAGGATTACACCACCCTCTAACACGTCACTGCTTACTGCTGTCTCTTCTTTGTCTTCAAAAACAGTAATCTGTGGAACGGTAGACAGAGCACCAGCGGAATGAGCCACAATCTGGTTCTCTTGCAACTCTTCTCCTTTCGGTGGAAGCGTGGACTGGTCCCTCGGAGCCTCTCTTGTCCAGGATGGCTGGAAACCGGTTGCAGGTTTTGGCTGTTGAGGTGGTGAAGTGGCTACGCTGGTTCCCAGTCGCTGTGGCTGCTGGCTGAGAGGCGTGGAACCAGCGGGGGCAGTGGTTCCCAGTCGCTGTGGCTGACTGAGAGGCGTGGAACCAGCTGGGGCGGTTGAGGAAGCGGTGGATTGAACCGGATATTGATTCTGTTTCGGAGTTGATGAAGGCTTCATCTGAAACGCAGAGACCGTCTGCAACGACTTCCCTATGGCCAGAATAAAAGCACTTATCAGCCTAATTAAACAGTCAAACAATGGTAGTCAAAGTAAAAAGTCTCATCAAATCATGAAAACTTCAAATCCAAGTCTCATAATGAGCTAAAAAAAATTGGTCAAAGACTCAAAGTCATAGATTCAGTGTCGAAGTCTTGATCAATGAAATCATATGAAATAAACTAGTAACAGTCACTCAATAGTATTAAGTACCATAGTCTAGTAAAAGTGTTCAATTCCAGGTCGTTCAGTGAGACAAAAAGCAATTGTCAAAGGTACATACGCAGACAATATCATCTGTACAATATGCCACATTGTCAATATCATTTTAGCCAATATCATTTGGACAAGATGACATAGTCAAAGTCAGTGTCAACGTCAAAGAGACAACAGTTATAGTCAAATTCACAAACTCAAAAATTGAAATGTATTAGCCAAACTTCAAAAAGTCTAAGTCATAACTCTTGGTAATTCTCAGAAAAATGTAAAAGTTATTACTCATAAACGACATAATAAACTAAGACCTATGTGAAAGTCATGACTCAAACTGTCTTGGTAAAACTCAGACATATGTTAAAGTCATAACCCTGACACGTCATAGTAAACTCAAACCAATGTCAAAGTCATAACTCCTACACGTCATAATAAACTCAAACCAATGTCAAAGTCATAACTCTGACATGCCATAGTAAAACTCAGACCAAATGTCAAAGTCACAACTCAGACTTTCTTGGTGACACTCCCATAAGATGTCAAAGTCATTCCGACCCAGTCTTTGACTAGTCAAACTGAGACATACACCAAAGGGGTCGTCCATTAATTATGTCAACAAAATAGGGGGGAGGGGGTTTGGAAAAGTTTGACAGTTGTTGACAGGGGTTCGGTGCAAGTTGACGTCAAAAAATTTGTTTCCCCAATGAATCCAAAAAAAGGTAGCGAAAGAGTAAATGTCTAAAAAAGGTCATCTAAAAAGGTCATTGAGAAAAAAATTGAAGTCTGGCTACGCTGCTGGTAGGGGGGTTCTGGGATTGTTGACATAATTTTTTGGGGGTCCGTCAATGTTTGACAGTTGTTGACAAGGGGGGGAGGGGGTCAAAAAAGGCCTAAAATCTGTTGACATAATTAATGGACGACCCCAAAGTCATACACCTGGTCACACAGTAAAACCAGTCAAAGTCCAAAAAACAGAATCTCACAACTAAAAAGATTACAGTCAAAGCAAGTTCTCACAGAAAACGAGATCTATTCAAAGTAACAACAGCTGTACAACCATTGGCTGGATACAGAAATGGTCTCTGTTGAGTTGGTTCATTTCCAAAGTCATCATCCATCTCCGCGATCCACATTCTCTCCTCTGATATCTTTCCATTTTCTGCCGCTGGCCATTGTCATGGATAAGTACAGTCGCTCCAGATCAATGAAGGTATGGTATGATAATTGAAAAGGTATTGACAAGGTAAGGTAAGGCAACTGGAGTTAGTGATTGAGGTATTGGTAAGGTGGCTACTGTACAATAAGGTAGGATTCGTTAATGTGACTGGTGTATGGCGAGGTAATGAAAAGCAACTGGTAGGGTAAGCTAGGCTAAGGTGACTGGGCTCACTGGGGTAAGGTATAGTAGGTCCTAAAAAGCAACAGAGGGTAAGCTAATTGAAGGAGGCTGGGTAGAGTAGGCTACTGTGGTGAAATTGCTCATCCAGAACTTGCGGATCTCCAAATCTTTACAAATCTAAAATTTAAGCCTATCTGGCGATTCTGTTATCGATATATTCGCTATCTGCTATTCGGATAAGCATAATATATGTGTGAAACAAGGTGCATATGGTCGATTATTGCAAAAGAAACACATTTAGGTGACGGCTCTACTCTTTTAGGTGGCGAATCTAATTGTTCAGGTGGCGGATCTCAGATCCGGCTGAATTGAACCACTGCTAAGGCATAATAAGCCAATTATGACTCAAAGTTGTTTTGAAAAATGGATGTGTTTGAAGTCATAATTGGCTCAATCCACAGCTGTTTCAGTTAATGAGTATGTTTCAATTCACCAACCGATAATTTTTGCCAGTTAATGGATGTAATTAGAATTCTGCCTGTGATGCTTATTTGCCAGTGCCTTTTTGAGACTCGAGAAAAGCGCTGTAACTTTTAGATAACTACATGCATATGTATACATTGATAATAAAAGGGAACATGAGCTAGATAAGGCAGATTACGTTGATTTAAGGCAACTAGGTTAGACAAGTGGGGTTCTTAAACTATGGTAAGGCAAGGTAACTGAATAGGGTAGGGTAGAATCACTGACGTAAAGCATGGCAAGTAGCTCTCTTAGGTAAAGTGTGCCTAGGAGAGTTGTACGGTTTTCAACCGAGGTGCAAACCGGTACAAAATAATCCTGCAGTTACGTTTCCTTTTGGCTCACGTAGCTGGACAGAAATCGTTCCATTTTACACATGCAATGGGCATTTTAGTCCCGGAATTACAGTAATAGCATCCCAAGCCCCCACAATACCACCCACTTCCCTTTGGCACACCACCTTTGAGACTTTCTCGTTTGGGACATAATTAAGTGAACATAATTATATAACGATAATTGTAATTTTGAATTTCTAAGCGCAGTAAGCGCTACTTAAAAGCTAAGCACACGGCACCAGCTCATTCGCGAATGCTGCGTCAAGTCAGAGGGGTTGTCCAGAGATACCAAGTGGAGGTCCACGTCCGGTTGCCAGGAGACCAGAGAGGAGGAGGAGGAGGCAGAGAAGCTATTAATGCGGATTCTGTCTGGGAAAGACTGGAAGGCATAGGATAGGATGGATCAGGGTGGGAATTCTTGAAGAGGTGAAACATCAGTAGCCTATAGCATGTACAATGCTGTACGACGCCCTGTAGTCCTAGACCACAGGTGTCAAACCTTTTATAAAGTTGGGCCAGTGGCAATATTTTCCAGCATGTGACGGGCATGTGGGTGCCGCAGGCGCCTGAGCAAAATGGGGTAAGGGTCTGGGAAGGTGCTCAGTGCTCAACAGAAAATGTTTGCAAAACTAAATTTTAAATGGTGAATTTTTGGCATACAAACAGTCGAATTAGACTTATAAAATCTAAATCTGATCTTCATTATCAGTCACTAACATCACATTACTCTTTAGGCAAGGCTCAGCGGGCCAGAAAAACATTGTTGGCGGTCCAGAAATGGCCCGCGGGCCGGCTCTTTGACACCTTACTCCTACACCTTACTCTGTGCAGTGTTCAATGCACAACGTGTCGTTCCAGCTCTTTCTCTACGGTACAGGGTCTTGGTCTGCCCATGTGGCCTCTTTAAAGCATTAACCAGGCCTACGCATGTTTCTATGGGTGGCCGAGTGGCGCGGTGTCATCTTTCAAGTCTGCAACCCAGGTTCGAATTCCGGGTGCATCATGTAAAATCAACACAGACCATATTGTAAAACTGTGCGAAAAATTGGAGACTATCAGCTTTGACACGAGAGCCCCCAGGACACATGATACATGATAAATTTATAAATACAATACAATGTACACTGCTGAATGCTGATAGCACTACAATGTGACTACATCCTTGATTCATACCAATAGTAGAGAATAATGTCACATCATGAATGAGCTTTGTTGTAACCCACTGCTGTCATTTTACCCATCTCTTGGGGAGTAGGTATGTACGTAATTAAAGTACCTACACGCTCGATAGTGTAGCGGTTAGCGTGCTGGACTGTCAAACGAGAGGTCGGGGGTTCAAATCCCACCAGGGGTGAAATTTGGTTGGAGATTTTTTTTCCACATGTGCCTCCTAGACAACTCAACTATAATGAATACACTGACCATACACTGACCATACACTGTCGGTGGGAAGATGAGATGGTGAGGGAGAGGATTGGCCACCTGACCTCATATGCCGAGGCTCAGAAAATGAAGTCGCTAACATTTCATACCCATGGCTGCCTCAGGGCTAGCTTAAGGGACAGCTCTTTTCTGATATAGTATCTAATACCTCACACACACTGCAGCATATAGGCCATTGTTATTGGGGTTAAAGTTCATTTAAAATAAAAAGTTCACCTGCATGCTAAAATGCTCAGAAAATTAGAAAAATTGCCACTACTGTGAGTAGTTAACTATCAACACATCTGTTACATATACAAATGATCATATTTAATACAAAATCAATATAGGCTACAAAATTTCACACAGCGTCAATATTTCTAATTAACTCGAGAATGACGTAGACGTCTCCGACAATTTCTGCAGTTTTTCGTGCCAAATTAACTAATTCGTTGCTGTAGAAAGACTCAATGGAAAAACAGATCAATAAGAAAACCAGCTTATATAACAAAAACAAATTAACACAGATCTCTCTTACCGGTAGTTGAAAATTAACTTAAAAGAATGCAAAATAGTAAAGGAGGGTATGGCATGTTAGAACAGTGCTTCTCAAAGTGGTGGTCCGCAGACCGGTGCCGGTCTGCGAGTCCTCAGTTGCCGGTCCGCAATGTGAGTCAAGAAACTGGTCAAATTGTCTCGGAATCAAGAAATGAGTATTATATTTGTAAAAGTCCAGGGATGGGCAAATTACACAGTAAAATGTAATTGAATTACAAATTACAAATTACTTTGGAAAATGTAATTGAATTACAAATTACAAATTACTTTAGAAATTTGTTTGAAATTACAAATTACAAATTACGTAATTTCAATTACATCAAATTACAAATTACATGCATAGTTGGGATCAGGAAATTCAGTCAGGAAACACATGCTTTATTTCCACTGTTATTTGTATTGCACTGTTTGAAACAGTTTATTTAATTTTTCTCTAAGAAGTTGCAACTGTTCGAACAACTTGTCCGATGATCGGCATATGTTTGACCTTACAACCAGGCTTGCAAAACTATAGGCCTAATGAGTTTGTGTACCAGAGCAGATGAAGGAAGTGTGTAATTAAATTGTATAAACAACATCTTAACAGTTACGTAGCTATGATGATTCATTAGTTAGGAATACATGGGAGTAACCTGTCACTGGATCGATGTATGTACATTTGATCGACGCTCAGTTGTCTTAGCATGCAGACGTTTTGCTGGATGCTAACACAACTGAGCGTGTGATGGAGTAGCGCAACTCATCTATGTAACACGTTATGAGCTCGGTCTGACACATGACAAAATTGTATGCCATTTCTGACATTGGCTCCAATTTTGTGAAAGCATTCAAAGAATTCAGTGTTGCTATTGTTCATATTAGAGATACTATAGTGATAGTGATCAAGATATTAAGGAAAAGATGCTTTCAAAACTGATCTGGTTGTGGAGTCTCTAGTTTTCTTTTCAAAAGTAATTTGATTTTACAGATGTAATTTGAAATTACAAATTACATGAAAAAATGTAATTCAATTACAAATTACAAATTACATTGATCCAGAGCAACAAATTACAAATTACCAATTACAATTGTAATTCAAATTACGTAATTTCAATTACATCAATTAAATTACTGCCCATCCCTGTAAAAGTCATAACAAAAAGACTTATTAGGATAGCATTTAAAGGGAAATAGAGTCATAGAATTGGCTAAACATGCATTTAAATCAATTTTTGAGGAATTAAAGTGATCGAAAACGAAACAGAGAAATAATTAATAAATTTGGCACCGGTCCTCCTGCAGTGGAAAAATTCCTGCCGGTCCGTGACAATGAAAGTTAATTCCTGCCGCTCTGTGACACTGAAAAGTCTGGGAAGCACTGTGTTAGAAGATGTGGTAATTAAAGCTTGCGAGGAAACACGAAAAAAGATGCAAGGGAAAGTAAATTAATAAATCTGCATAATTCTCTATTCATCCTATGTCAGCTACACCAGCCCCAGAGGAGAGTTTCAGGGTTCTTAAAACTTCCTGGCTGAAGCACATATTTGACAATAGCAATTCCCAACAACTAGACAACTTGTAACTGACATTTGCAACAGGTGTGGAACAACCGATATGTATGCGAACTGCGTGTTACTGCCCCACCAACAAGCTAAGCCAAATAAGTACGGCGTAATTACTACGACTTAATTAGTGGAGTAAGATTGGTGCAGAAATAAATTAGCACAATAAAAGTCTCAAAAAGCAAATGAACAAAGCAAATCATTAATTAGTAAAATCTTAGCTTAAAGCAAATACGGTTTGAATCAGATCACAGCAACTCATAAGTCAAATCTTAGCTAAGGGAAAATAAGGTTCGAATCAGATCAATGCAAAAATTATTAGGCAAGTCTTAGATTAGCAAAAATTACATTGGAACAACATACGACTTACTAAAAAATTAGCATAAGAAAACAAGTTCCAAATTTGTTCAGATTTCTCTATTTATATAGCGCCAATAGATCATGTACACAAATATGTAATGTATGTGTGTATGTATGTGTTAGTATGCATTGGTTTTTCTATGTGCGTAAAAGTGGATGTATGTGATTGAAGTGTATATGTATGTATTTGTGTATGTACATAATTAAGTGTTTACGTATGCATCAGAGCATAACAATGACCTACTCACATTTACAAATGACGATGAAACTGAAACAATAGCAACAGTAGCAATGACATTTCGAAATTTCAGTGCAAAAACAACATGTGACATAGTGAGCCAACATGTGACATAGTAGTCTAACATGTGGCATAGTGGTCTAACATGTGGCATACTGGTCTAACAACATGTGACATGGTCTAACAACAAGTGGCATAGTGGTCTAACAACATGTGACATAGTGGTCTAACAACATGTGACATAGTGGTCTAACAACATGTGACATAGTGGTCTAACAACATGTGACATAGTGGTCTAGCAACATGTGGCTGGTCAAACAACAAGTGGCATATTGGTCGAACAACAAGTGGCATAGTGGCCAAACAACAAGTGGTGTAGTGGTCTAACAACATGTGGTCAATTCAGAAGCGCATTCGGTCTATCATCCTAACAACTGTGACTCTGAGCCTGCATCGTGATTTCACGTAACAGCCTTGGACAATATGTTTGCACGACTTGTTTCACACCTTGAACTCATATTTACCAAACTCATGTACAACATAATTGCAATAAATAAAAAGAAATAAATGATCTTATCTCGCGTCTACTATATCATCTAGCACTTTCAGATGTCCCTCAAAGGTGCTACCATACATGCCCAACTAAACACAGGCAAATTAAAATTTGGATTTATGAAAACAATAACAATGATGATAACGATAATAGCCATAGTGATAACAATGATAATGCCCAAATTGCCAAGGCAACCACCAGATGAGATCAAATTCCACACAAAGTGCAAAGCAAATTATTGCTTCTGTATTTATAAAGCGCCACAGTCTAACATCAAAGCACCAATCAACGGCGCTGACCAAATTGTGCATGACACACTTGCTCAAGGTCCCTAACCAATAACCATCTGAGGGAAGGCTCGAACCCAGACACTTCGCATTACAAGACCAGTGCGCAAACCAGTTGGCTACCACGTCACATGCAGATACACAACACATTCCCAGCATAAACATCATAACGTCACAATGTAATGTAACACGGTTGGTTGGTTTGTTGCTGTTTAACGACAATGCCATAACAAAGATGATTAGCGTTGCCCTCCTCCTTTAACCAGGCTTGGGACTGGCACTACCATGTAGCACAGTGCACTTTAACTGTGCATTTATGTACAAGATCATTCTGCGGTCCTTCTGATCCGACAGTGCAAAGATTTCCCTCCGTTATTTTCCTCTTCAGAATGGTCTGAGATATTATCGAAGGGAGATGAGCAAGATTTAGTAGTGCATTCGAGTTTTCACAGAAGGCTCTGAATAAAAAGCCAGAGAAATACATGGTCGCACCAATCTTTAAGGTAATCGCAAAATTTCTAAAGCACTACTCGAAAGCAGAGCGCAGGGCACCAGCTTATTTACGAGCGCTGCACCAGGTCAGAAGGGTTGCCCAGAGCTGTCCAGTGGAGGTCAGAGTCTGGTTGCCAGAGAGACCAGAGAGAGGAGGCACAGCAGCTGCTAAGGCAGGTCTTGTCAAGGATGAGAAAGCTTGGAAGGCAGAGGATTGGATGGATTATGGAAGGAATGGGTTCAGGTGGATTAGGGTAGGAATTCTAGAAGAGATGGAACTTGAATCTGGAGTGGAAAGCCTGTGAAGTGATAAGTAAGTATATAAGTAAGTAAGTAGAAGAGCGTGGTGGAGCACACAGCAGCAGCCAGTAAAACACTCGTACAGCACCAACTTGAGGCTATGACAAGACAACAAATGAGTAGAAAAAGAAATGGGTTAAATAAAATTGTGATAGAAAGAATAACAAGAAAAGGCTCATCAGAAACAACAAGCACACAGCAGTGCAGAAAACATGCTTTCCAACAGTGCATCAAAGCATTTGAAACCAAGAATGTATCTTTCAAAGCCCACAATTCAGAGTGATTCAACTGGGTCCCATTGTGCGAAAAATTCTCCAATTTGTTTGCCAATGAAATTATTTAACTCAACAGGAACAAAAAGTTTTAATAAATACATAGGTAATTGCAATAAAAAATTTGGCAATTATACTACAAAATTTCTCCTACAATTCGCCCTCCCGGATAGCTCTCAATGTGGCTATCAGTCAGATAGAAGATATGTTTTTAACGTTTAACAAAGTTTAATTCATCAGCGAGTCACTGGTACTTAACAGTGTCAAAGGCCTTCCGAAGTCTATGAATTGGATCTCACCGTATCTGCCATAGAAGGTTATTACATTGTTATTCCCTAAGTCAAAGAAATGATAGACTGGAGATTTGAAAAACTGATGCTGGACAGATTGATGAGAAAATTTCACACAATTTGACACTTCACATAAATAAATAAACAGACTAAAGAATTATCACCAGTTAGAAAAACAAACAAACCTTCACCCATCAAGGCATAGCACTTAATCTACGGTCAAACATACTCTAGGATGAAATGCTCCCCCTATGCAGTGGCATAACTTTAAATCAGAGATGGGCATGATTAGTTAAATTGCTAATCGATTAGAATTAGAATTAGCAAAATCTTGTAGCTAATCGATTAGAATTAGCTGTTTGTCTAATCAATTAGCTAACTGATTAGAATCTAATCGATTAGTTAACCATCTCTGCTTTAAATCCACCCATGCCCCATACATGGTTATATACTTCTGTGCTTAATCAGGCTATAAAACAAGCATTTCTTCTTAGATTCAGGGTCCAGGAACATTCAGCAGTGGGTTCTGCAAGCCATATAGTTACACGCAGCTTCCAGGACAATGTGCTTGCATAGGCCTTCGTATCTAAGGTTGAATGCTTTCACTAAGGTTTAATGTTCACCTTATGACTCAATGTTCCCAATAAATTGTACCATACCAATGTTCTCAGCCATAACAGTCCCTTAAAACTCAAAAAAAGTGACTGCAATGTTCATGCACATAAATAATCTGATATTTTCCTAAGTCAAACAAATGTTGCAAATTTTGTTATGTGGCCAGCATCCAATTGTTCTAAATGCGTGAAGTTCAGCACTCCCTGAAAGGTAAAATGTTCCCTTTAATGTTAAATGTTCCCTCCAATGTTAAATGTGCCCTTAAAAGTTGAATGTTCCCTGTAAGGTTAACAGTTCCCTGTCAGATTAAATAATTCATGTAAGGTCAAATGTTCCCTCTAATGTGAAATGTGCCCTTAAAAGTTGAATGTTCCCTGTAAGTTTATATGTTCCTTCAAAAGTGAAACATTCCCTAAAGGCAAAACAAGCTCTAAGGAAGAGCTCAAAGCTATAAAACTGCATTTGAGTATATCTACACCTATACACCTGCTCACCCTAACCTTATTTCTGCTTCCTAAGGCATTTCTTTACGGAAAAGAAAATCCCTATATAAAAGCATGCAGTTCATAGTCAAAAAGGCTCGTTGATATTCATCTGCAGATTAATAAATCACCAGAACGAGTAATCTGTATTGGTGTCTAGATAAAATCGAGCAGACTCAATCGCTCAATTCACTCATATAGTCCGGCTCCGTGTGCTCGCTGATGGCGCTCAGCAGGCTGTCGTTATCGTCATCGTCATCTTCGTTGGAAGCAATCGTGACTTCACGGTCGCTAAACCTACGATTGGCCAACATCCTTCGGAACTTTTGCCTAGACGAGAATCCACGGCCGTTGTTAATGACAACAGACGGCTGATGAAAAAAGACAGCGTTGTCGAGTTCTGATGGGGAATGCGGAGGACTTCCTGCTGCGGCAGAAGAATGTGAGAGGCACGTTGACAGCATGTCACGAAGAGACGATAGGTCAGTCGAATGAGACTCTGAAGTCCCAGTTGAATAGAGACCGAATGTTGAGTCCTCAAAGTTTTCCCCGGCGCCAGTGTTAAAATCATCAAATCCATTTGACCCGTCGAGTTCACCGGTGTCCCATTCGAGATCGTCGAGTAAGAAATTGTTGTATTTTTCGTGACTAAATCCATCAGAACTCCCGTATGAGTCCATCCCATTTTCTTCCTCGGGTAGAGGCGCTTGGTGCCAGGATTGCTTTGAAGGAGAAGTAATACGTCCCTCTTTATTCTGAAAATCAGAGTTCGTTTTACAGTCATTGAACTTCCCCAAGAAGTCGTAACCATCTTTGATGTCGAATAAATCTTCATTGAAAACATGATTGGAACTGTTAGAATTATTAATGTTATTCACTAGTACTGAGCTGTCAACGAGAACAGCTAGGTCGCGTTTGTTCCAGAGGTCATCATCATCTCTTTCAGAATTATATCTGTGAAAATCGGCATCCGTATCTTTCAACATAGATGGATAGGATACAGAAAGAGAAACTTGCGTGCGCTCGTTGTAGGGCTCACTTCCATTCAAAAGCAAAGATTTCGTCCCTTCCGTTAAATCATTTCTGCCATCTGGTGATTTTTCACAATCCACCCTTCGTCCATATTTAGCCAACAGAGCCCCAACCTTAGACCTTACGGAATCCTGATGTTCTGCCGAGCCATTACTACAGTTGTTGTTAAGTACGATGGTGTCACACGATGACGAGCTGCTGCCCATACTGTCACGCTCTAATGCGCCTGAGACTGTGGTTTGTTCAGAACAAGAAAGCGTCTGTGTAGGTGACACGTTGATATCACAAGATCCATTTGAACAACTTACACCGGTCACATCAGGCGGCGTGACGGGTATTTCGCATCCACGATCAGTCTTGTCAGATTTCAGCGAAGATGTGACAGGAATTCTGCTATCTTCATCTGCCAAATCAGTTGCCACCCCTAGAAGCATGACTGGTAGCTCTTGTTTCCCATCTGCCAGATTAGGGAGTGCTACGCGATACGACGAGTTTGTGGAATCAGTGACAAGAGGGGCCGAGATATCTTCACTTCCACCAGCTTTGGTTTCAGCAGCATGAAGAATTAAGACACTGTCATCCATGGCATCTTTATATACAGGACAAGATAATGAAGTACCACAAGAGATCGACATATCTTCACCACTAGAACAAGATTCCGAGATATCTTTATTCATAAAATGACATGCCGCTATATCTTCCTTACGGCAAGTGGCCAACATATTAGGAAGACTATCAGATGCCAAGTTATCAACAGTGTTATATTCGTTAACAGGATAATCTGCTGATACACCTTCATTCAAAGATCCCGTCAGCTCCGATATGGATACAGGCTTACTTCGCGAGTCTAGAGAACATTCAACATCCATGGCAAACACAGTTGAATTTGTAATATCCTCAGAATCAGTAGCATTAAGAGGTATGGGTGAACTCCTTGAACCACTTGCAGGATGCAAAGACATATCTTTACAATCGCTTACAACAGTCAAAGGCATAGACGTCTCATTTGACCCATTAAAAGGCCTCCCTGGTGTTTCCTTAGACATACTTCCCGAGGGAACCACCACATCTCGGCTCTCGTTGTCTGAATTATTCACAGCTTCTGCACAACACAGCACATGAAATCCGTTGTTGGAATCTCCTACAATACCTTCACACTTATTTGAAACACAGAGCTCTTCATCTTCCTCGTCCTCGAATACCGAGTCATTTGAATCGTACAGTCCAAGAGATCCACACTCTTTCCCATTCATCCCACTAACAGGCCTAGCGTGTTGTTCAATATCCTCATCTCTTGTCAAAGCAGAAGACCGCTTGAAATCTGCAAGACCAGTAAGCTCTTCGCCTCCTTTCGATGCCATGTGTTCGGGGCTTTTGGAATCCTCAAGTCGTGTAGACATACCACTTTCAGACTGATCAGCTGGCAAAACTTCATCTGGTACCTCAACTTTTCCCTTACCTACATTCTCAACCTGTTCCAACTCTGCAAACTTTCTCCTAGCACCACTTTCAGTTTGCTCAGTTTCCACAGGATTCTCACACTGCACACGCATCACAGGAAGACCAGGGAAGATAGAATCTTTAACCCACTCAGAGTCCAGATCAGCAGAACAGTTGTTATTCTCCGCATACCCCCATGACACAGTTCCCATTGTTGTAAAATCTCCCTTTCGCTCAGATGCCCCAAACTGGGCAGCAGCTCCAAGAACTGTAGCCTCACGAGGCAACACAAATTCTGTTGGACCAGACGAATTGTGATATGTTTCCAGAGCATGTTCGGTGCCGACGCAGGTGTGCGTTTCAAGTTCCGCACTATTTTTACCCATGGAGGAAAGAAACAGCAGTCGAGGAGAAACACTCGCCGTACACGCCGAAACCGTTTCCGCATCTAGGCCATCTGGAGGGAGAAACGAAAACAAAATAAGGAAATATTAGCAGGCAAGCAGAGAATGTTAATAGACAGATAGTGTTAAGCGGGTTAGAGCATGCACAACTACAAGACATTCTTCAACTTCAACAGAGCTGGATGACAGATATAAACAATCAAAAATTTTTGATCCATTTTCCTTAATTTTCACAACAGTCATTTTCCTTAATTTTCACAACAGTCATTTTCCTTAATTTTCACAACAGTCATTTTCCTTAATTTTTACTGAAGCTTTTAAAAATGGTCCAAAAGATTTGAGAATTAAAAGTATTGTACCGGTATTGTAGCTGAATTTTTAATCTAAGAGCAATGTTTAACACTTTAACGATGAGCTGCATTGGTTTCCCAGTTGCTTTTAGTACACTCTTGTCATTAAAGGGTTAAGGATGGCTATATCTTCATTGAATTTGTAAAAAATTAAAAATTTTAACTGACACACTACAAAACGTGTTGACCACTTAAACGTGCAGCATAGAAATTGGGCATAAATGATGGTCATTTCGATGAATGCTAATAATTCAATTAGTCAGTCAATTTAGCATAATCTCGATTAATCTGTCAAAAAAGTCATATAAAAAAACAAGCTGATGTCATCCAACTCTGTCTCGTACAGCATCACAAAGATAAAAATTGAAAATGAAGAGAACTACAGATAACTTTTGAAGTACCACAGACCATTGTTTACCGTAGTTAGTGGAACAAAGCCCTTCGAAATGCCAACACTTCCAGAAGCAATGCAGCTTCTCAACCACTCATAACAACATCTACATTAATACAATGGTCAGACACCTTTCCAGAAGAGACCACAATACCAGGTAAACTGTCTGGCCACACTGACAGTGCTCTCCTACGATACTATTTATGTATATCGTTTATTCCAACCAAACTGCTATCTCCTGTATTACTTTTACAAGGATTATAGTCAAGTCAAATCAAAGATGTAGAAATAGTTAGAGAAAATCTCATTATTCTAAAGATCAACCAACCATAGTATTACTATTACTATAACGTTATTATTTACTAAATATTACATTAGTATTTACTATTACGTTACTATTACTATTAAGTTACTATTACATCATTATTTACTATTACGTTACTATTGGTATCATCATCAATCAGTTACTGGTATTCCTATCAGTAGTCATAGTAACTGGTATTACCATTAGTAGTAGTTGTAGTGTTATAATTGGGATTGTTATGATAGTCGCTATCATTTGGATTATTATAATAAATACTATAATTGTCACTAATTTACTTACTATCATGGTTGTTACTATTACTATTATCACTGCTAATATTATATTATTACTGTTATATGCAGCCCCACAACACCATTATGTTTGTGGTGTTGAGGGACTAGATGTAAATGTGGCCAAAATGCAAAGATGGCAAACTAACAACAGAGCACTTGGTGATATGACAGACTACAGTAATGACACTACTAATTATTTTACCTCTATTGTTATTGCTAATATTACATCATTATTATTTATTGTTATTTCATATTCTAATTATTTTTATTATTGTTTGGACATGGTAAGCATACTCCCTCAAGAAAGAACAACATTGTCGAGAGGCAAAGTCTCATCTCTAGCTCATATCTTGTAGTTATTATAGTAAAAAAACCAGAATTCTCTGATAAAGAACATATTTTTAATTTAACAATAAACATCTCGGCATCCATTCATCACACAAACACTTTCACTGTGAACATAATTCTGTGGAAAATGATGCATCAACAATGTGCACGAGAGGCTGAAACTCAAATACACACGAGCACAATGTGTGTGGCTAAACAAGGAATACATTGCAACTGAACATTTGTGTAAGCAACAAAACGAAGAACATCCCACACATATGCAGCAGGAATAAAAACACACAGCACTCTGCAAAGCATATCTGGTCAAAATAGCAATACATATCAACTGCGTAAGCACTTCAAATGTGAGGAACATCAATGAAAAAATTCACATAAGCAATTTTTTGCAAAAGACGGCAATGCACATTCACAAAAGCGGCGTAACTGTAATGAATGACAACACAACATTCGCGTACAAGGTAAAAATGCAGAACGTGGTGTGAAAATGGGGAAAATGAAATTTTACCCAACGGATGCTAGGATGTCACAGAGCGTACTGTGAAACAACAATATCAACTTTAAATTTGACAGATTGCCACAGTGAATCAATAAGGGATTGTTTCACGAACCACCTATGAAGCCTCGGAATTTGATGGCTTTTAGGAAAAACGTGGTCAGCACTATTGTGGCAACAACATCCCAATCCTACCTTCCAATAAACCACTTGGTTTGCCAGTAAGCGCTTCTGCCTGATTATGAATGAAGTCAGTACCATGGTACAAAACAGATATTTAATCGTAGGAAGAAATCTGTTTCACTTAAATGCAGGAAATAACAGAGCTGCTCCCAAGCCATGATCAAGTAAAACTACTTTCAACCAATAACACATTTATAAAAATATAAATTATTAATAAATAAATAATAATAAAATACTACCATTACCACTACTACTACTAATAATCGTAATAAAATAATTAGTAATTATAATACCATAGCAGCACTTTTCCCTGCCGGAACTTGATGAGGTTTACCCAACCTAGACATTTAATTTCTCCAGAGCTTCCGAGTCCCGAAGGAGCATATCCACCCGACAGAATAAGCAATAATAATAATAATCTACTACAATCAGTGGCAGCTTTCTCAGCAAGCTGTAGAACTGGAACAAAACAAGAATTTTACCTAACCTAACCATTTTTTCCAGGGATACTTCTACCTAGGATAAAACCAAAAAATAGTAAAAAATATAATAATACTGATGATAACAATACAATAAAATTGGTTCACTATTAATTCACTTTAAACACCGAGTATAAGCAAAAACTGACCAACAAAGCTTCCACTGGAAATTGCATCATGGACGATCTTTCCTCCAGATATGATCTCGTTCGTAGCACGATCCCTCATCGATCGAGGAAACTTGGAATAAAACCAATTACCACTTTTGGCCTCAAACTCCCTAAAAACAAACAAATGTCTTATAACAAATAGTTGAATCACCAGTAAGAAGTAAATAAGAATATAACAGTTATGAAAGAAACAAGCAAAGTTACCAAATGATCTAATCTAATTATCAATGATCTTATCTAATTTTTATCAGTTAATAAATAAATAAATCAATTAAATACAAACGAATGACTAATGGCATATGTGTAATTAGAAAATCAATTAAAAACAACTATTTAGTAAATAAATAAATTATAAGTTAGTATTGTCATGGATACAATAAACAGAATCAATCACACGAGTATAACTCCACCTAAAAGTAGGTAACATTCACACACAATATCTGTATAAAAATCGATGAAAAAGAACTCATCTGAAATATTCTCTGACCCAGTTACTTATGTGTACCAATTTTGCAACTAGTAATTTTAATAATCAGTGGGACGCGGTGGTGTAACGGTATGTTCAGTGCCTTGCAACCGGAGGGTCGTAGGTTCGAATCTGCCTCAATCCACTGCATGGCGACCCGGGACAAGTTGCTCACCCACAGTTGTCTGTGAGGACGGCAACGGGAAACCACCTCACTTATCTCATCCCCATAAAAGCCAAGGGACCTGGCTTCAGGCAGAGAACTCATCATCATCATAGATGGCATTTACTTATCAAACAGAAATTTACAAAAGGCAAATTGCTTAAATAGAAAAACACACTCAATGAAAATGCACCATTAAGGTAAATGGCAACAATTATTTAGTTAATGAATAAATAAATATTAAATCTCAAAAGAACAATAAGTGGAACAATAGGTACATCTGTCTGAAACAGAAGATGCAGATCCATTTCCCCGGCGACACCGATTCTTGGCACTTCTTGCAGACTCGATGCTGGCACTTGGGACAGATGCTGCCCGTGTTAAAGAAGATTCCAAAAGACTCGCGACATCGTGCACACGTCCGCGTGGCGCTGCGTCCCTCACGGATTGTACCCTTCAGTCGGAGAGTCTTCACCTCGTCCTTGAGATTCCTAGAACATCATAAAGCATTTAAATATAATCATCAATGGCTGAATGCCCAGTAAGATTTCGGCCGGAGTCTCTCCCTCATCTGCCCGCTGCCTGAAGATTTTTATTCCCTCAGAGCGCCTCTGAATAGCTTACACTGTAACAGATGCCTTACAAATTTTCGAATAAAATACAATTTATATATCACCTTTAAATATGTAAACAGTCTACAGGTAATATTTGTTGTATTACTCACGTGTTATTGTTTCCTCTTATTACAATTACACAATATTAAAATTATTATCACACATGTATTATTAAATTATTATTAGTACTAGTATAGTAGTACTAGTAGTAATTGCAGAAGTAGAAACAACAGTGGTTGATTTTTACTAGCCACAGAGAATATAAGGTTGACAATAATGGCCCTAGTCAAAGCACTGGATACTAGTATAAACCATAACCAACAAACAAACTGAGATACAATCAGTGATTAGAGTAGAAGAGGTCAGCAATAGGGAAGGATAACCCCTCAGGGAGCAAGGTCCCGCTTAACGGGGTCACCCTTTCTTAGAGTGATATGTAGTGGTAGGTTAGGTTCAATTACATTTAGATTCAGATTAATTTCGATTAATAACTTTTAATTCAGTAGCGTCACTAGAAGCCTACCACGGCTGACTTTCTAGACTTTATCTGAGTATTGTAAGCTAACTGAAAAATGTTCTATTCTTAACGACGTTTAACAACACAACATACGTAGGCTAGTGCAGAGAGCACCTCTGAAATGTTTTGGAGCTATATAAATGTTGAATAACGTTACTATAAAACAGATCGGCCAGCACTATGATGTCGCTCGCTCACCTGACTCGTTTCTGCTCGCTCTCTCGGAGTTGCTCGTCACGCTGTAGGACCTCAAGGACCTTGTGCCTCTCCTCGTCATTCAGGTGACTGAGGTCCATCTGCCCGAGGGTCATGACAGAGCGGTGACGACGACGACGACAGACGCCTGCACAACAATAAACAACCTCAAATGTAAGGTAAGGTAAGAGAGGTGCTTCGTAAACACAGATAAACCCCAGATACATACACTGGGTAAGGTAATACAGGCATCAGTACTGTTAGGTTACTAATGTCCAGAAAAAGGAACTACACAAATGCATACATACAAACATACATGGGGAGCAGGGGTTTAGGTGAATGGTAACACACTGGCATGAAGAGCTGAAGATCAGCATGGATGCGGGTTCAATTCCCGCTACCTCTCAAAGGCACACTCAGCCTTCCATTCGCTAGGTGGCATTGGTAAAATGAGCAGTAGGACAGATGGGCCCTTGCATGGCTGCCATACAGTTAAATTCGACTCCTGCAATCATCCATTCATACTATGAATTGTAATCATAACGTGGTGTGTCAGTTTGAAATAATAAACAAAGATTATTATTGTTAAATTTATTACAGCCAAATGAAGTAGATCTGCGAATATTAGGGCCACATTACCCATAGTATTTGCTGTTGCCAGACTTGTTGTGTGTGGGTTTGTGTGTGTGTGTGTGTGTGTGTGTGTGTGTGTGTGTGTGTGTGTGTGTGTGTGTGTGTGTGTGTGTGTGTGTGTGTGTGTGTGTGTGTGTGTGTGTGTGTGTGTGTGTGTGTGTGTGTGTGTGTGTGTGTGACTAGGTGTGTGAATTCTTGGCTATGACAAGGCATTCATATCTACCACGAATACAATGGCCTCCAAAGTTATGCACAGTTCAACAACACGATCCGTGTTCATTTCCCACGACCTGCCTGGGATCAGAACCCAGGTCAGAAGTGAAAAGCCATCCCACAAAACACTCAGCCACATTTATGTAGCTCCTTTCGACAGATGTCACAATCACAACAATTCTTGAGAAATTGGAAGGCTCTATGGAAACACACGTTCCAGACATTCTCATTCATTCATTCATTAGAGCACTTGTTATAGCGCCCCTTCTAGATTTCCACTCAGAGGCGCTCCCAACTACAGCGCGGACACTGAATCGGAGTTTCACGCTGAAGCGCATGAGCAATTGCGAGTGAAGGACTTGCCCAGGATCCCTACGCGGCGGTTTGAGGTGGATTCGAACCCGCAACCCTCCGGCTGCAAGGCACCGAACATACCCCTACACCACCGCGCCCCGCAATGCTTAATAACACCAGCCAGACAATACCAGCTATTACCAGAAACAGCCACCAAAGTCTGACGAATAGGCAAAACAACAATGTCGCATAAGCAACAAAAACAGAGCCAGTCGCACAAGAATAACAGTGCCACAATCATCAACAGGTGGTCGCTTTTATATTAAACACAAAACCTGCCACACAACAACAAAGCCTAACACTGCCTACACAATAATACCTATAAAAGAATAACTGTTTCTATACTTAATTGTATGCCCTTAAAAGTATTGTCTGCAAAACATCAGACTTACTGTCATGTAAGTATAAAGAAAATTTGCAATTTCTAAAGGGCAGTTACGCAACAAAACAATTGCAAGCCACGGTGATGCAGCATGCCCACGCAAGCATGCGCGTGTATATTTTTTGCAGCCTCAACCTTGATAGTTTTTCAGCACATTCGTTCAGTGACTGATTGCACAATTACTTTTTAAGTGAGTAAGCTTTCCATGCAGGTTCTATTTGCAGCTTGCAAAGACGGTTCAATAGACAAGTGACTAGGGTATCAATACTTGAATTTTTAAGTAAAAGACGTCATGGTTTCTGAGTAAGCGTTCTTGTAACAGCATGTCTGTGTTATGGCAGTATAGAAATTATTTAATAATAATAATATTTTTTCTTTAATCAAGCGCCTGCAAACGCACTGTGCTGTACATGTACATGTTATGCAACTGAAACAATTCACAAGAACACAAATCACAGAAGACACAAATCTTAACTACTAACAGAACAGACAGCCTGCAATACACGGCGCTAATAGCAGCCTACAAAGCATATCCGCCTACGGGTCTCGAACTCGGTACCTCTCGCTCTCTATGCCAGTGTTGTTGTTGTTATTATTCTTATTATTATGAGTTATTCAGAGCACACAAGTCGGATATCTACAGCGATCATCAACCGAGGCTTTCTGCATTTAATATCATAATGATGCCATAAAAGTCTCAAGACTATCTATAGCCTGCAGCTCTAAAAGGCATTAATTTTTAATGTTTATATAATTACCCCGGTATGCATAATATGTAACTAGCTGCGTCAGTGGACTGGATGTTGGACAATGCAATTGCCATGTGTTAAGGAGAAATAAAGACAAGACATAGAACAGACTTCAACAGAGGATATATAAATATATGTACCAGTGTATATATATTATATAGAGCTGTACCGATATCGCCTTTTGCCGATTATGCCGATACCGCGTATGGCCGATTATTAAATTGCCGATACCGATACCGCGTATAGCCGATTATTAAACTGCCAATACCCATTATGAGACCGAATATTTCGTTATTTGTTTAGTCAAAATGTTCGGTTTTGAAACATAAACCAGTTATCTAGCGTCACAACTATAAGGGTGGACGTTTAAATTAAGTTGGGAAGTTGTTAACGCTATGTTTTAATGCATAAATAATAAGGGACGTAAAACTATAGATGAAAATCGATAAAAAAAACCTTGGAATATACAAAAATTCAAGTAAAATTATTAAATTATAACACAATTTTGACATCGGCACCGATTAACCGATTATTTCTGCCGATACCCGATTATGCCGATTGTTCTAATAATCGGCCCGATTACGCGTATGTCCGTTTAATCGGTACAGCTCTAATATTATACACCTATATAACATTTAACATTTAAATACCAATACATGACATGCTGTACAGGTATTCTTATAATAATATATGCAGATACAAACACAATATATATATATATATATATATATACACATATAAATGAGGACATAACATTACTTGGACTAACACTAGTTACAGGGAGCAATGGACTTGACAAATGACCAAGGACAATGGTGTCAATTTATTCTTATCCATCGCCGCCAAAATAGCTGGCATCAGGAACTGATGATATACCGGTATATACATATATATATGTATATATATACATACAGACTAATACATGCAGTCCAACACTCATACACATATGCATACATATGCATATCCTAGATAGATGTAATTTCACATGATATACAATGTACTTCATGGCTCTAAATTTGGCAACATCCAGAAGCTACAAATGAGGGGAGGCAAGAGATATGATACAGACTCACTCAATTAGACTGGTGCCAGTGGATGATCAACGGGAGGGGTACAATCATTTTGATCTAGTTTATTCCATCCACTCCATTAGGCTTAGGAACAAGAGAGTCATGCACATCAAGGTCAAACCATAAAAAGGATACCACTGTCCCACTGACTCAGCTTGACCCTCAGTCTCCCTCCCTCCATCTCTCTCTCTATGTCTGTTTCTTCCTCTGTCTCTGTCTTTCTGTCTCTGTCTGACTGTATGTCTCTCTGGTCTGGTATGTCTGTCTGTCTGGTCTATCTGCATATCTGTCTGTATGTCTGTCTTTATGCCTGCCTGTCTGTCTGTCTGACTCACAAAAAAACACAATTTTTACACATATACACATGTCTGTATGTATGTAATGTATGTCACAGTGAACAGACATACATACTTACACAATAAAATAGTACACAAGATATATTTATACCACCAAAAAGAAGCCATTGACCCAGTTTCTACTCATCCACAAATACCACACAACCACACATACATATTATAATTCTATGTACATGCTCATACATATATATATATATATATATATATATATATACATACACACATTTGTATGCAACGACACACATATATTTCCAATATATATATATATATATATATATATATATATATAATTATATATATATATATAACTTGGATTGTTTTTCAATAGTGCATAGCCAGGCAAATGTATGCATGCAACAACAGCATGCATATACCTGTGCTTGCAAAGTCACACTGTTTGCATATTCGTGCGCGTGTGTGTGTGTGTCGGTGTGTGTGTTTCGTGTGTGTGTGTGTGTGTGTGCAAGTGTTTGACCGGGCCCATCTGCACCAGTGTCAATGTCTACTCGTTTACCATCTATTACCACAACAATCCCAAGTATGTATACCACATCTAAATCAAGTTATACCACATCTAAATCAACCACACACACACACACACACACACACACACACACACACACACACACACACACACCTATACATATACAATGTAGATACAGTTGCTGGTGACACTGGTGTACAATGTACATCTACATGTATGTACATTAACATTAAAACCTGTTAGCCAATAAATCAACCATATACGCACAGAAATATTTCTACTGGTATTTAAGTCAGCCTGAGTCACGAGCATAAAAATATATGAACAGATATATAGATATGAATAACTATAATGTAGATATATATATATGTATATATGTTTGTATGCAGCTACAAGTATATATATATATATCACAATAGATACATAGTTATGCTGAACTTAGATGGCAGATGCTTCTGACATTTCAAAGTTCTGCACTCAAGAATAAACAGAATATATTATAGAGTCATCTGGCTTCGTGCAATATATGAATAAACGACATTGCACATATGTTAGTGCATACGCAGATATTTTTCATCTCCGTTTATTGATGCCGACATATTAAAAAAATTACATACCTAACATAACACAGAGTGCACAGGAACTGGGGTAGAAATGACAGGCCCAGAATGAACCATAGTCCCGCTTAATTAGGGTCACAGATGTCTACATATAGGCAATTGAAAATAATTTACTATGTAACCTTTAGCACCAGTGCTGGCAGTTGACATTGTAAAGAACCATAAAAGCAGGTTGCTACTGAAGATGCCTCATAAAATGTCGAAATTAATATTACAATAAGCAGGAATGTATATGCATATATACATGTATACGTATGCAGATAAACATGCATGATGTATGTATGTAAGCATAGATGCAAGTATGTATGCAAACTATGTATGTCTGTATATGTACATGACTAAAATTTTGGCATAAAAACACCATGCAAAATTTCTGACACACCGTATCATCAATTTGGATCCTAACTTGAAACACACTACTTATTCAAAAGGGTGCCATATGTTTTCTATGTTATCTAAATAAATTGCATCATATTATACTTGTTTTTATATTTATTTTCCTAAAAATATGTCCATTAAATACACCTAATGACACATCTGCACCTAGCTACTTTTATTTTTATCGTAATTATCATTAAAACATTAGTAGCAACAGTCCCTCATGATAGAAAAACTGTCCAACACTTAATGACATCTGATTACAACTTAGTTTTTTTATTATTGCTTAAGGTACTATTAATAATAACATCACATTTTAATTCCTGATGTGCACAAGGTCACAGGGAAGCTTCACTCGGATGTATTTCAGCCAAAAAGATCCTACACAACACCTCTGGGAATGTGTGCATGGGCGTATTTAGGAGTGGTTTTACGGGTTCAAACCCCCAACCAAATGAATGTATTACCTTTACTACAAGCTAAAAGCGTATAAAAATTTGACCATTTCCAATGGAAACCCCCGAAAACTGAAAACCGCCTCCGAAATATTTTCCTGGCTACGCCCCTGAATGTGTGCACAATTAATAATGGATTACTCTCTTTGGTCCTTGATACTCTAGCAGTTAGCATGCTGGACTCTCAACCAAGAGGTCAGAGGTTCAAATCGTTGCCAGGGCAGGAATTTGTTCTAGATTTGTACAACAGCTGTCCCCTAGCCAACTCAGATATAACGAGTACAGTCAGTACTAATCGTACCCTGTAGGTGGGAAGAACAGATGCCAAGAGACAGGACTGCTCTCATATGCTGAGGCTAAGAAAATGAAGTGTCTAACATTTCATACCCATGGCTGACTCTCAGCGGCTTCTCTTCTTCTTCTATATTATTTTGCGATACCATCCAACACAGTGAACTAAAGACACCTACCGATGTCTTTCCATCACATACCTTTACAACCCTTTTTCTTTATCTCAGATCAGTATAAATCACTAAGATAATTATGCAAGACTCTGTCAAACAGCTAAAACATCTACTAAAAATAATCTAATAAAACAATAATTCGCTAACTTACATAGTTTAATTATTTAGCACTGTATATTCAAAGAGCACTACAACATATGCAGTGCAATTATAAGACATCACAGTTAAAGAATGTACAGGAATTTAGTGTTAAAAACGTATTAGACCTTACTCACTAACCATTTTGGTCATCTCAAACACGAACATGAAACCAAACCACAACCTAACCACACAATTTTTCACCATACCCAACCTACAGCTTAGCTTTGGTTAACTTGGAATACCACTGAGGATACCCAAGTACATCGCACAGTTGGCTAATACCGAAAAACTATTCCAATTCATCCGCAAACTCTAAGTATATTCAACGATATTGGCACAGCTATTATCAAAGAGACTGCCACATTTTAGTATCACGACGCAGACTGTAAATGTAGTGGCGTAACGAACGGTTTCAGTGCCCAGGGGCACAGGTTGATGACTGCACCCCTTTCAATTTTCTTGTTGACTTTAAATCATTCTTGTCATGGTACTGTGTACCACTGAAAGCTAATTTTGCGCCCCTCTGGTGCTGCGCCCGTGGGCGGCTGACTCCTCTCCCCCTTCGCTACGCCACTGTGTAGTCAGAATGTTGTTCGCATACTAATTAGATCTGTCTCGCAATCTCACTGGTCTTAGATACATTGTAGATTTTGATGCTGATGTTTTCATGTTTATTTTAATTTATATTGCTCATGCTTGTTCACCAGAGTGCTGTTTGGCAGCTGGTTATATTAAAGAATATACTTACTTACTTACACGACACCAGTATTTCCGCATTAATTTTACAAGATAAAAGCACGGTTAGGCATAAGTAGGCAAGTTAAGATGTGGTAAAAAGCAAGAATATAATCACATCATTCTACTACGTTTTATTCAACTATACTCAAGACCTACTTCTTTTCTCTGGGTCTCTCGCATTGGGGGCACCGGCAAGCTTATAGAATCGGGGGCTGAAGGATATAGTGCGTAAGTTTACTGACGTCGTGAGGGTCAGTTAGAGTCAGGGTTAGGATTAGTGTCATTAGAAAACCTGGTACCGTCCGGCTTTCGCGCAGCATGCTCAAAGATACTGTATAATCCTTCAGCCCACGATACTATAAGTTTGCTGGAGCGCCTCTGATTGGTGTGCACTGCGAGAGGCGCTATATAAATTGATAGATACAATACAATACAATACTGCAATAGCATGATAGGCGACACTATCGAAGACTAAAGGTGACGCGTAGTGGTTTTTGATTCGAATTTCACATTTTACACACATATAACCAAAGCATACGGTTTAATTTTCAAAGCGTCGATCATACTCAAAGCAAAACTTCTACCTGTCCCGTTTTATCTGAAATTTCCTCTGATTAACGACAAAAAATCGTGAAAATATCTTTTTACGCCATCAAAACTTGTTGAAGTCCTGAAAAACCAACGACTATCATTTTTAGAATAATTTTACTCACAACTATTTATAGAAAGTTTAAATGGCCATGTCGCAAGATTAAAGAGTGGCAAGATTTGAAATATTATGGAGTTCTGGACTTCTAGTTTTTACTTACTTTATTTAATTCGGTCCCGCTATCGTCTAAAACGCAATGAAAACGCGGTCATTCAATCGATTTTCCGCTTCGAACTAAAAACAATCTAAACATTGTTTGTATTGCGCCAGTGTGATTCTCGTTAACGATAACGATAACGAAAATGTTCGTTGACAAAAATAAAATGATTTCGTTAACGATAACTATAACTATAGCTAAAGTATCATTAACTATAACTATAACGAAAATAACACTAGGCCTAACGAAAATTCATCTTTATTTTCGTTAATGCAAAAAATAAAAATAGGAAGTGCAATATGGACTATTCGACATAAATGAGAACGAAAAATGCGATATTTTTATTATGCAATTTGTCAGTTACTTTGGAAACTCGTTTATTCATGAAGCTGAATGCATCCATGCTTCAAAGGCTTAATTTCCAAGCTCTGAGCAAATTGTGAAACAGCGTGTTAATACGCACCCATACAGCCACTTCCCAGCGGTCCGGCTATAGAGCCGACAAAGCATTCCCGCAGCGCGCCTGTAGCAGCAGGCCGCGGGGGTCCTGACCTGGCAACGCTCGTCTGTACAACGTCTGGCCTACGCTAGCGGACGCGCGTGGGAACAACCGAGGGATACCACGCTGGCCCGGCAAAAGTTGTCCCAGCCTAATCAAGCCCTGAGCGGTCCACAGGCCGAGTTTGCAGCGGTTAGCTGTAGGACCCCGTGCGATCAGTGCGGGCGAGCTGTCATTGTACCCTGCGTCGGCGCCATTTCGCCTCTAGTGGCAACTGTGGGTAAAATGAAGGTCCGACGAAGGTGGTTGTAAGGCACTTCATTTAGCCGCCCATTTTACCCACATCCAGCGACCAGTGTCGCAAGCGGCAAACTGTGGGCCCTATGACTGGTTATAAGGGACTGCGAGATGATTTTTTTTTATATTTGCTATCCAATCTCAAATGTGTATAATCCACCAAGATTATATACATTTTAGATTGGATTCAACAGCCCTAAACGTAGCTACTGCAAGAAAAAGAAGAAACTTCAGAGTTTATGAAAATCAGTATATTGAAGTTAACACCATTATGCTGTATCACAAAAAGTAACAAACAGTGGAACAGTATTGGGCCTAAGAGTTCTGATAGGCCTCTAATGTACATATATTTATATATGTACATGTATATTATACATCTATAAACATGCATATATATATATACATCAATGCATAATTATATGACATAGCCACACATATTCATTATATATAAATAATTATATATATATATATCATATATATATAATTATTTATATATAATGAATATGTGTGGCTATGTAAATAATATATCCAACATATATTTCCTATTCTAATCTCAAAAGTGGATAATCCACCAAGATTATACACATTTGAGACTGGATTCAACACCCTAAACGTAGCCACTGAAAGAAAAAGAAACTTCTCAGTTTAAAAAAAATCATTATATTGAAGTTAACATCATTATGCTGTATCACAAGGAGTTACAAACAGTGAAACAGTATTGGGCCTAAGAGTTCTGATAGGCCGCTAATGTATATTTATATGTACATATATTTATATACATACATGCATATATTACATATACATATATATATAAATATATATATACATGTATAAATATCCAACATATATTTATCTATGTATATGTGTGTGTATTTATATATGTATCGTACATATACAATTAACATGCATATATGCATACCTATATAATATATATCATATAATATGTATATTTATACATATAAATATACGTATATATGACGTCAGCCGAGAGAAGGGACCACTTGTCGGGAATGGATGTATAGACGGTTCCATAAGCTTATAAAATCAGAGAATCAGAGTTAAAATGTCCGAACATTTGGCACAAAATGTATGAACTTCTGACAGAAAATATAAAATATCATTTCGCGGGAAAACACCTATAACTATTGAAACTGTCTCTACCCGATGCATTAATATCAGATTTTTCGCATTATTACATCGTGTGGAGTAATATAGGCCGCTATACAGAGACAATTAGCTTCAGGTGCAGTAATTAGACGTAAAAATAACAATATTACGAAAAATCCATTTCTGGCTGATCTAGAACCCGACATGTGGTCCCTTTTCTTGGCCGATGTCACACACACACACACACATACATATATATATATATATATATATATATATATATATATATATATATATATATATATATATATATATATATATATATATAAATAAACGGGAAATGAAGGACTTCTCCAAAAATATTCAGCATACAACCCAAAGTTATATTGCCTAAACATTTTTATAGCTGTGGGCCTATGGCCTAAACATAACTACATCATGTATAATAATTTCACTGTTTAGCCACTAAAACTCAAACTAACAACAATTAGCAGACATAGGTGTCAGTCAATAACGTTCATGTACATGTATCTTGAACGTACTCATATCCCTGAATAAAGCAGCGGAACATAAAGTAGCCAAAAATGTTAAAGCTAATGCCTAAACATGCCTATCTCAACCCAATGACAATATTTTAAAATTAGAACATCAGTCTCTTGAGCTAGCCATAGGTATGAATATGAAGTGTTACTGACTTAATTTTCTTAGTCTTGGCATACGAGGATGGGTGGCCATTCCTCTCCCTCACCGTCTCATCTTCCCACCGACAGCGGGAAGATGAGACAGCTAGTTGGCTAGGGGCACAAGTGGAGCAAAAAAGCATGAAACAAATTTCTGCCCTGACAGGGAGTTAAATTCCAACCTCTTGGTTGACAGTTCAGCATGCTAAAAACTAGACAATTGTGAACACACATTAAGAATCTCACAAAGATGCTGTAATAAGGCTATAAAAGAGATATAATAAGGTGCATTTTAAGATTAGCTGAAATGTTTTCTGATGTAAAACAGTAGAGTTTTGAAGCAGTAGAGTTCTAAGTTAAAGTTGGAGATTGTTCCATGAAGGTCCAAAACATGAGAAGGATCGTTGTTAGTAACTCGCTGTATGCATGGGAGTGCAGGACATGCTGCGGAGCGCAGTGTTCGTCGACCTGGCTGACTCAATACAGAGCTTCCTGATGTATTCTGGGGCCGAACCGACCATCAATGCTTATCCGAGGAGGACCTTAGATGTAATTCGATCTTCAACTGGAAGCCAGAGCAGTGTCTCTCGCACGTAGTTTGAAATACGCAAGTGAAGAGAACTGACTGAAGCTCATCGATATGGAATCTCTGTTTTTGCCTTCCAGAAGAGTGTGCCTCGATTCATCAAAACCACATGCAACAGAAAGAACAAACACACCACAAATTAATGCAATTTGAAAGCATAACTACCGCTTTACATCGCAGGTAGAACACGAAATAAAAAACAAACTACTTTAGACACTATTCTTCTATTCTAATTTGTGTAGAAGGGGAAGAGAATGGAGGAACGAAAGCACATGGTCAGAGTTTTCATATTATAGACGAGTTTTGTGGTGGTTCCAAAATTCTTAATCCAGACTCGAACTGAATTATTGTGAAGCACCTGCGTTACAGCGGTAACGAAACACCGATGAAGAGCAAAGAAATATACGACCTGGAATGTATTGCTCTAGCAACCACTATGCCTGTAATTATGTATGTATGTAGGGAGGTATGTATATGTGCCTTAGCATGTAAGTAAGTATGTATGTCACAATTTATTAGTAACTTCTACGCAATGATGTCTAATGTACAAAGAGTCATTAACTTTGTAAAGCAAACATTGGAATTTAGCACCTACTGTATGTGCTCTGGATAAGGAACAGCAGACCTAGCAGGTCGCGGATATCTACGTTCTGCATCTAGAGGTGAACTTTTTGTGTGGACTTCAAAAGGCTCATCATCGTGCCTTTTCAGTGGTTAGGCCGACCACGTGAAATAACCTTCCTTCATATCTGTGTGTTCTTTTAGCTGGAGACTTTGCATACACCTGTTACAAGCATAGATCTGAAAGCTGGATCTTTATCGCTGGAGTTGGGCTAGTGCAGCTCTGAGTAGGTTATCTTGGAGGGGCGCTATATAAGTCCTCTGAAAGAATGAATTAACAAGTTTTTGCAGTACTTAGTTATGGGGCTTGATAACTGATCGGTTGAGGGTTTGTATTGTACTGCAGAGAGTACTGGCTCGAGCTACAACATTACAGTGTATTCTGAATATATCTATTGGCCACATAGAAGCAATTACCTCATTCTGAAGACACGACTGAGCTTTGATTCTCTGCATTTGATGCCTTTGCTCCTCTCCAAAGTACTGCTGTCCCATGAATCACTGTATGGACTGCAGAAGATTATCTTCTGTTCAAAGTCTGTCACTGAAACCATAAAAATACATTAACTCAGTGAATTGCATGGATGATATATGTATGTATGTATGTATGTTCGTTATACATGTACAGCTTGTATGCATATATGTTCAATGTTCATACATAAATATGTAATGTAAGTATGTATTTTGCAGACATGGATCCCATTAATAATTAATGGTCATCATATTTACATACAATTTGTGACAGTTTAGCCCATTCAAATTACAGAGATGCATGGTCATTTTAATTTAAAATGATCTCAGTATCCAGATAATCAGTCCACTCAGACAGATAGGCATCCTATAGTTAGCATAGTCAATAAGCAGTTTGAAACTAGTCACTTTTAAGTTACAACATAATCACATAAGCGACCGAGCATAACAGATCTAGGTGAGAGATACAAGTTCTATCTCCAGGATACGAAAAAAGTAATTCAACCTCAGCTCTAGCTCTATGTGTGACCGGAGAAAGGTAAAGTCGTAGTTTACGTTGTTAAATTATTTGATATTGTCACTTTAACATGGAAGCTGGATTGATGAAAGAAATTGTTTCCCTAAATGGAAGTGAGGTTGATGAAAGCAGTCCTCTGTTCAAAATTGAAGTTGGATTGATCGAAATATTTATACTCGTATATAGAAGATGGATAGATGAAATTAAGTTTTCGATTTAATAGAAGCCGGATTGATGAAAAAAATTATTTTTTACGTAATTAGAAGCTGGATCCATGAGAATATATCTTTGCCTACATAAAAGTTCCATTGATGAAAATATCTCTTTCGTCAAATAGAAGTTGGATTGATAAAAGTAATTTTTCCAGTTAAATGGAAGTTGGATTGATGAAAAATTTCATGATGAAATGGAAGCTGGATTGATGATAGTTAGCATGCACATAGGTAGACTGCTTACTTACCAACGTCAAGTACGGCATTGAAGACATTAGAATAATTTAGCAACGTAAACTACGACTTTACCCGGAGAAAGACAATCTAATTATCTGCTTCAACATTGATAAATCCTGAATATAAGAATTTAAGTTTTAAGTTTTAATACCACTGATTTCTAGTACTAAATGCTGTATATCAAGGATATTAAATGACATAATTATAGGGCCTACAGTAACTGGTAAATTTACTAATAGCTAGTCAACGAATGTAGTCACCAAATATTTTTATGCGTCTACAGTTCTTCTGCGGCGGAAGATTCCGCCACGCAATGCCTGACGAAATTACTTTTGCTGCGGAAAGATTTTAATATTATCTAATGACGACACTAACCCAAACCCTGACCCTAACGGACCGTCACAACGCCTAGCCTGACCCTAACCCAGTGTTTCTTAACCAGTGTTCGACCGAACCCCTGGGGTTCGGTGAGCCAGTACCAGAGGTTCGGCAGAGGTCCTATGAAATATAAATATATTCAGGGTCAGTAAGTGTGAGTGAAAATTTATTTTTATTTTTCGACTTTTATTTAATATATTTTGTTTGAAATAGATTGCCTACCATTGAGTGTATTAATATTGTATCACATTTTGGTACAATTTTTTATTTCCTTTTTTCCCCATTATAGGCCTATAGTTAAAAAATTATTGTTCAAACTTGAGGGGTTCGATGAGTGGTCATGGATTTCTCTTGGGGTTCGGCTCCCTTGAAAAGGTTAAGAACCACTGCCCTAACCGATCCTCACGAGGCCTTACCTGACCCTAGCCAACCCTCACGACGCCAATTGATAGGAAGTAAGGCATTTTTAACAATGCGCATGCGCCGAAGGTCTTCCGCCGCGGAATTGTCGAAAATAATATTTCTGCGCGGGAATTTTCCGCCGCAGAAGATTTAACCTAATAGGGCGATCATCGATATCTATATTTCTAAATATAGATATCGATGAGGGCGATGCATCCTAATGTTCACAACTTCACATGCATAGAATATTATGCATAGAATGTTATGTCGGGGGGGGGGGGGGATAGCGCATTGGATAACATATCTGGCGTAGAGAGCGAGAGGTACCGAGTTCGAGTCCCGTAGGGCGGATATGCTCTGTACTACTGTAGGCTGCTATTAGCGCCGTTGTATTGCAGGCTGTCTATTCTGTTAGTAGTTAAGATTTAAATTGCATAACATGTAAATGTACAGCGCAGTGCGTTTGTCAGGGCTTAATATAGAAAGATTATTATTATTATTATTATTATTATTAGAAGCAGTTCTAAACTATAACAAGTAATATGTGTACGTCTTACTTTTAGACGATCAGAATTTTCGAAGTATTTCTTGGATAGGCCTAAGCATTGCTGTCCACAGAAATATTTGATGAAATTCTTCAAACATGCGCTTGGTATGACAAAGGATAGCTAAAATTGTTTAAAACGCGCGCTCACATCAACACACTTCCGCACATGCACTAGTAGCAGCATTTGTATGTCAACCAATCACAGCTCAGCTTCATTGTAGTTTGAAACGTAGGGCCTACCCCATCGACGGCTAACGTGGTTCGCGCTACGGAGCTTCTAAGCGGACATGAGCTCAAAATATATTATGTCGTGAACACGACATAGGCCTAATGTTACCCATTTCTCATTTCTTAATAGCTGTGAAGATTTTATACAGTTCTAAAGTAAAACGTGCTGAGGTTCTACGCGTTCACATAATTATATTGCATTGTACTATAAGCTTACAACTAAGATTTAGACAGATACCGTAAGTTTTCACAGTCCTTGGTCATAAAATAAAATTCTGGGAGCAATTAAAAAAACTTCCACAGTACGGTAACTATCTCGATCCAACCTTCCAAATTGGCATCTTAATCTATAGCAGATACTGAGTCTACAGATCCTGTTAGATATAGCCTACTATCAGATACTGTTGGATATTAACATAGGCTACGTTGTTTCTTTTATTCTGCTACGTAATTTTGTCGGCGATATATAATTATAGGCGGCTAGGCCTAAATGGTTAAAAAACCTCGCGACAAAAACACTTCAATAGCGTCGACAATGCCTCTGTAAAGCCGGCCGTAGTTACGTTGCCAAATTATTTTATATGGTCAATTTAAATGGATTTATGAAAATAATTGCTTGCCTGAATGGAAGTTGGATTGATTAAACTAATTCTTTGCTTGAATAAAATTTGGATTGATGAAAATAATAATAAATGATAATTCTTTCCTTACATAGAAGTTGAATTGGTGAAGATTTTCTTTGCTTAGGGCCTATTTAGAAGTTGGATTGATGAAAAATAATGTTCTTCTAAATAGAAGTTGGATTGATGAAAATAATTTTTGGCTTAAATGGAAGCTGGATTGATCAGAGTTATCATGGACATTGGTAAACTGCCTAGGCCTACTTTCCAACGTAAAGTACGGCATTGAAGACATTAATATTTCGGCACGTAAACTAGTAGGGCCTACGGGTTTACCAATGCCGCTAAACGAGGGAAATCAAATATTTCGTTCATTGCGCAATACGGCAAATTTGACATAATAATAATAATAATAATAACAATAATAATAATAATAATAATAATAATAATAATAATAATAATAACAATAATAATAATAATAATAATAGTAATAATAATAAATAATAATAAATAATAAATAATAATAAATAATAATAAATGATAATAAATGATAATAAATGATAAATAATAAATAATAATAAATAATAATAAGTAATATGTAATAAAATAGTAATAAAATAAGTAAATAAGTAAATAATAAATAAATAATAAATAATAAATAAATAATAAATAATAAATAATAATTAAATAAATTATAAATAACAAAAAATAAAAAATAAATAAGTAATAAATAATAAATAACGAAATAATAAATAACTAAATAAATAATAATTAAATAAATAATAATAAATAAATAATAATAAATAAATAAATAAATAATAAATAATTAAATAAATAAATAAATAATAAATAAATAATAAATAAATAATAAATAATAATAAATAATATATAATAAATAATATATAATAAATAATATATAATATATAATCTATAATAAATAATATATAATGAATAATAAATAATAAATAAATAATAAATTATAAATAAATAATAAATGATAAATAAATAATAAATAAATAATAAATAAATAATAAATAAATAATAAATACATAATCAATAATTATAAATAAATAATAAATAATAAGTAATAAATAATAAATAAATAATAAAAAGAAATAATAAATAATAAATAATATATAATAAATAATATATAGTAAATAATATATAATGTACAATGTATACTAAATAATATATAATAAATAATATATAATGAATAATAAATAATAAATAAATAAATAATAAATAATAAATAAATAATAAATAAATAATAACTAAATAATAAATAAATAATAAATACATAATCAATAATTATAAATAATAAATAATAAATAATAAATAATAAATAATAAATAATAAATAATAAATAATAAATAATAAATAATAAATAATAAATAATAATGATAATAATTTATAAAATAATAATAATGATAATAATAATAGAGATTTGAGTGCCGTCGTTCGTAAGCAGTCGATGACTCGAAGCAACGATTCAGAAGCACTTTCATGAGCAGGGGTACGTCACTCAAGATGAGCCTTTGTGAAAAGTTCAGTTTTTAAATGTTTCTTGAAGACAGCGAGGGCTGTAGAATTTCTAATGTCCATAGGAAGATTGTTCCATATTCGAGGGGCTGCTGAGATGAAGGATCTTGATGCAGTTGTTGTGTGACAGCGGTGCAAGACTAGGGTTCGGTTTCCGGAAGATCGCTTGTTCCTTGAGGGCATGTGAATTTGAAGGACGTCGGATAGGGAGGAGGGAGTTTTCGTTGTTACGCACTGTTGTAGGTGATGATGGCGATTTTGTATACAATTCTTTCCTTAACAGGTAGCAGAGTGGAGGCCATGTAGGCCCTACGAAAAAATTATGAGGAAGAGGGGGATCCACAGTTCAACGACAGCTTATGACAACAAAGGACATTGCCGTCGATAGAAATTATTTATGGCATATTAGGCCTACAGCTCATTGAAAAAACTCTGACGCTCAATATATATCTCAGTTAACTGTGCGTTTCTTAGGCCCTACATAAATCCCAAAACATCAACTCAACACATATCGCCATATACGCGCTTCAACGAAATTAATTCGTCCGCACGACATTATTAACTGGTTAGCACGATTTATTAATAACTCGTGCGCACGAGTTAATATGTCGTTCGCACGACATAAATTTTCATAAAACATTTCATGAACATGTCCCTTCAGTGGCTCCTTACGTTTACCCCACCCGATGAATAAGCTCCCCTCTGTTAGAACCGATAGGCTAGCCTGCGCCTGGACGACCTCAGATTGTATTACCAGTCAGAAAATCTGCCTGCCTGGCCCTTTTAGATCTTGGCCTGGAGCCGATTTAACTTCCCCGCCTATCGGCACACGACAGAGGCTCAATACGAAGATTCCTCTAGGTCACTGATTTTCAGCTAGGTTAGCATGTATTCAACATGGCGCCATGGCGCTTATTTGCTTACTAGATTTGAACGCTTTTTACTATTAAAATCAGTAAGCAACTCGACTTTAAAAACCATATTCTCATGTCCTATATGACTTTTTACCTTTTAGACGCTATAGGCCTAGGCCCTATATATATTGGCTGTGCTCTAATGTTATGTTATGCTATTGATTGGATTGCATATATACAAACGACTTAATGTTTAACTTGTAGGCCTCTATATAGGCCTACATAAATATGCCATGTTATGTTCATGTACCGCCGTCACTCTATAGGCCTATTATTTTGTCTATGGGACATAATATCAAATAAGCTTCCTATAGCGCCCCTTTAAGATACTTACTCAGAGGCGCAGTTCTTAATTAATGGTGTATGTATTGACCTACTTGTGGATATGTGACCTAATAAAATTTTCTAAATTTCTCACAAAAGCCACACCAGATCGAGTCACGTCAGAAAGACCAGCTTCATCACCTGAGCTATCAAATCAAGTCCGCAATAGACAGGTTGTTTTGTCCGCTCCACGTCAGAATCCAGGGCGGTCAAGCTGAGGATAGGCATAGGCCTATATGGCCTAGTTCATGCGTTTAAATTGAAATTCAATAAACAATTAAATGTTTGAAATAAGCACTAACAATTCGTGTATACTTGGCTAGTAAATGGAATTGAAACTCAAATTATGTTAGTTACACTACCACTTTTAAGAGCAGCTATGTTAGCTACATGTATTGTTTAATGTAAATGCTGTTTGTAATTTGCTATTATACGGTGTTTGATATAACGTTAGAGGCCGGTTGGTTCTTTGTTCGGTCTCCCGCCATCTTCAGCGATCTGTAGGCTATAAATCACCTTGGCCATAGCGGTTGTGCCATGTGGTTTCTGTTACTCATCATCTACGTATGTGCAATTGTGCATGCACCCTCTCGCGGCTCTCGCCCCAACGAATATACCCCACGCCGAGTGTCTGTTTTGCTTTGCCTACTCTGTGAGGGTCCGTCGCCGGTCCAGCAGTTTCTTTGGGATTAACTGTGGGCGAGACGAGGGCCGACGGAATCTCGTACGATTCACTTGATGTTGGGACTAACTAGGGGGTCCCTACACCAAACCGATACCCCGGGTTTGCCAGCGTCGGCCGACTGGGATCAGACTGAGGGCCAATGAAGTAGGCTGTCTGGGCACAATTTTTCTTAGGCCTATAGCCTTAAATATTGTAACTAAGTAGTAACTAAAGTTAACTACAATAAAAATCCATTAACTATAACTATAACTAAAAAAATAATACTAACTATAACTATAACTATAACTAAAATATAAAAAAACATTAACAATAACTGTAACTATAACTAAAACAAAATCTGTATTGCGCCGTAATTTATCTAAGCTGACCAAATGAGGTTCCACCCCAAAAGGTAGTTGCAAACGGTCCCCACATTTCCAGACAGTATCATTCTTTTATTTCTTTATTCAAGCTGCACACGTTAATCGAATTTCTCGATTGAAGTGCATTTTCATTTTTAAATCTGCATAAATTAACAGGCCGAAACCTAGTATAATCGTGTCATTCGAGTAGGCTACTATCGCAATTACACAGACAGACAGACAGACAGACAGACAGACAGACAGACAGACAGACAGACAGACAGACAGACAGACAGACAGACAGACAGACAGACAGACAGACAGACAGACAGACAGACAGACAGACAGACAGACAGACAGACAGACACTGGCAAGAAGGCGGGCAGACAGACAGACAGTCACATCGTAATTGTAAAAGTAACTCGCAAATACGGGCACCAGCTTATTCACGAGTGCTGCGTCGAGTCAGAGGGGTTTGTCCAGAGATACATAGGCTAAATGAAGATCCATGAAAGAAAGATATGGGGTAGAGGAGCTGCTGAGGCGGATTTCGTTTAAGACGAGAAAGATGGAAAAGCGAAGGAATCAGGATACCATAGACCAGGATAAGAATTCGTGAAGAGCTGAGGCCTTAATTTGGATTTTGGAATGGAAAGCCTTAAGGGTGACAAAAGCACACGGTCGCACATACCTACCCACAGACCCACACACACAGACCCACACACACAGACCCACACACACAGACCCACACACACACACACACACACACACACACACACACACACACACACACACATGCATAGCCTACACAGCCACGCACGCACGCACGCACGCACACACACACACACACACACACACAAACACACATACACACATGCGTACACAGCCACGCACGCACACACAGACCTGGCGTATATAGAGAGACAGACTTTCTTCGGAACGATCGAGCAGGCATTCAGCAAAAACCATTTAAGCACGCAGACGTCATTGCTCTCTTTCCATAATTGTTGTTCAACGTCCGATGATAGATGGCGTTCTCGCAATTGAATCCTCGATCATCCCAGTTAACAACAGACTCTCAACGCTCCTCGTTGACGGTCGCTGTCACAAGCCCTCTAGCGAATACTAGGCACACTATCAGACCCGCCTACAACCGCCGTATAATAATTGTTACGGCCTCTAGCGAATACAGCTGAGCGCAGAAAAGGCTCTTGGGTCATCCATCCATCAGTGTGACGTCTCTGGCTTAGTCTCAATTCGTCGCCTGTACTGAGACTAGGCTCTTGTACGGTTCACAGGACGTCTATAAAACAGCTTAAGGACGTGTAGGCTAGATGACCCTACCAACCTGAAGTTAAGACCAAATCCCCTTTTGTAAACTACGCTGTGTAAAATGACGCCGTATGAATTCATTTTGAACCGTAAATAGTGAGCTGCTTCTATAGTGATTAGAAATGTCAATTCCCAGTGCCATTGATAAGGGTTAAAGGATAGATTTGATTTCAGTTGTTTTCTGAATGCTTGAACACTAGAATACTACCCATTTGTTTTTATGTTATTCGCGAGGTAGCGCCGGCGTAAGTCATTGCATACATGCCGTCGGACCACGAAAGAACACGCCAAAGGCCCGTACCATAATTGTAATTGTAATTGTAATTGAACATTTGTATAGCGCCACTCAGAGATTCAGAGGCGCTCCCGACCCAGGGGTCTAACAAATAAGATAGTCTCATAGATGGAATACAGGTAGTTGGTAGAAGACCTTGCTGTAATGTCAGCTTACGGTATGCATAATAGGAGAAGACATTGCTTTAAAATAAACACCTAGTATTCATATATCTGACGAGACATGTAGAGATACCGTTTCTTTAATTTAAACCATATAGGCCTAGCATAAGTCTATTTGGAAAAACCGTTGCTTCAATATAAAACGTACAACATACACATCGTTAGGAGAAGCTCTTGTGCTTTAATAAGAGCTAGCTGGGCAGTATTCATCAATGCGGAGTCCTTACTTTAATATGAGCTTATACTTAAAGTACACATCGATAGAAGCCACTGCTTAAATAATAAGCATTTAGTATACGTCGATGGGAGAAGCCATTGCTTTAGCATAAGCCTAATTATGCATTATTGATCTCCGGATGTACGCCAGATTTCCTGGCTCCTCGAATCACAAGCCCCGTATTGACGACAGATGCTCCAGGCGGCGCACGTGACAAACGCACGGGGCGGCGCACGAGACAATCGCACC
Source organism: Aporrectodea caliginosa (assembly GCA_020284085.1). Lineage (NCBI taxonomy): Eukaryota > Metazoa > Annelida > Clitellata > Crassiclitellata > Lumbricidae > Aporrectodea > Aporrectodea caliginosa. The sequence goes on from JACEVL010002921.1 coordinate 91,366, forward strand.
GGGGTGGCGTAAGATTCGCTATTGATTTAATACGTCGCGTTGCGTAACGCCGCGTAAAACAAATTGAATAAGCTCAGGCAATTAACTCAAGTTGCGCCAATTTACATCATATTAATTCAGAGCATTTATATAGCGCCTTTCCAAGGTGACTTCTCCGAGCCTCCGAGGTTCACTGTCTGCTACTCTAAGGGTCACTACAGGGATTGGGTGATCGTTTTTCACTTTAGCACCACGTCACTGCCTCCTAAATACCAACGAGGCAGTGACCACCACTGACCTCTACCCCCCGGCTCCAACCCCAGAATTCTGGCCTAGCACCGAAATGACCCCAACAGCCTGGCTTAATTCGATGTGGCCTCGGTCTCCGTAATGCAACGTTTGCATGGCAGTGAGAAATTACAGCGTTGTAGGCCTACTGTTACGTTCGGTTACGTTACGGTTGACTCGTCCCTAGAGCGGAGTGGCAAGGCGTCTTTGTTATAACGATGTGTTCAGGGTTCCAATCTCTGAATATTGAACGGTTGCACAAGATGCATGGAGTCGTCGGTGGTTAAGTAAGCTACAAACTTAGAAATTAGTGTAGATGACTATCCTGCTCCTTGTCCGTTTTGCCCGTACCTAGGCAGAACCGCGCTTTCTCGTTGGTGGGCTCCTTGACCTGGAATGGCCTACCCCTGTAGCTTCGCCTCTTTCCCAGGACCCTCTTTCCTACGTACTTTTCTCACCTTAAGACATTTTTAGCCGTGCTAGAGTTGGGATCACCTCGAAGTAGTTTTCTTGACTGGGCGCTATATAAATGTTAGATATGAATGACCCTTTTGGGTCTCCTGTGTAAACCGACAAAACTTGTAAAAACCTGATGTGATTACGACATGTACTGAGTTGGTTACCAAATAAAAAATAAAAGAATTAAACATAAAAGAATGAATGAATGAATGAATGGCTGACTGTCATGTAATGTAATTAGTAACTTTTATAGCGCCCCGCTCACAGCAATGGCCATTCAGTAGCTCTCCCAGTGCGAGTATCCTGAGAGAAGAATTGACCAGCAACGACCAGCATGGCCACATAGACTGGTGCAGGGGCGGAAGATAACAAGCAGAGTCAGAATCAGAGTGAGCCAGACATTCCACATGCACTTTTCAGTAAACACCTGAAACTGTTCTTTTCTGCTGGAGTTGTGCGTTAGCGCATACCAGTAATTATCACTCCTGAGGCGCTATACAAATGTTCTGTACGAATGAATGAATGAATGAATGAATGAATGAATGAATGAATGAATGAGACGTGGGTTTGAACGAAATATCTGCGCAGCAGTTGACAGAGCAGCGGTGTCGGTTGATTAGCTATAGAATACACTATATACAAAGTATGAAAGTAATAGATTAGGGACCTGGAAAGCTTCGATATTCGATTCGAAAACGATTCGCACGGCATGCAGTATTCGATTCAATTAGAAAATGACGTCATGATGTGAAAAATGATTAGCCATTGGTCTTCATTTTTAAGAATCGTCGCGTTATTTTAAGTCTGCTAATTGGCTTAATTTATAGTTTCATTGATATTCGACTGCAGAAAAGTTACCAGGCCACATTGATATATCGATAACTGTGTTATTGTGATACGCCTGCTTTATCGAGTAGGCCTAAATGCTGCACGAATATCAAGCTGGCACCCGCTGATTCGAATCAAGATTCGAATCGAATTCGAACTTTACCCCTCCCCTCCCCGATTCGATTCGAGATTCGATTCGACTGAAAATTTGTGATTGGCAGGTCTCTATAGCTATAGGTTCGATAGCTTCCGTATTTACCGAAACTAGTTGCCTGCTAATCTCCGATCATCGTTTTGCTCTGAAGTTCAGATTTAACTTGGTTTAATTATGCTAGGATTATGTTGCGCCATTAAAGAGAGTGACGTTAACAGAACGAAACGAAATCTCGGCGAGTTTATATAGCGCTGTTATGAAGGTTGCGAATCAACGCTGGACTCATTAAGATGCAGTTTGCGACTCATAAGAGCTTTCGAGTGCTTGACATAACGCTTGGAAAATTTCTGATAGCGGCAGACAACTATGTTGATAGTGTAGTCTATTCGAACAGCGATGAAATGCAGAGAAGACACGAAATACAATACAGCCAGACACTTGGATGACTCACCTGAAAGCCAACTGTGTCAAAATTCACGCCAGCAATATGGCTAATCTAATCTAAACCAAGCTATTCTAAGTTAATCCATTCCAATACATATTACGCTCTATGTTATTAAGCCTTAAAACACATTGACCGCCACCACGGTTTCAATCCCTACGCCACCGAAATTTGCGAAAATATGGAAATTGTTTCGTCACTTATTTTAGTACGCATATAATTTCTTTTACTATTTTCAACATGTATACATCAAAAAGTCACATGTTTGCAGCCTTGTCTCTTTGAAGAAACCATGCTCCTCTTAGATTTCAGCTTCTCTGTGGTAGACTTCGAAACATGGAACAGCACACAGTGCTGGCTTCGACAAGCACGTTTTGCAACAGTGACGTGGTTCCCTTCGAATGCCACTCCTATGTCTGTTCAGTTTCACTGAAGTTGTCAGGTTCCCAGTATGATGTAGGCCTAAGCTCAGTATCATTAGGCCTACATCTCGTTTGTTCTTCCATTTATGATATCAATCCGCCCGTGTCGACGACAAAACAACATCACCTTTATCTCAACATTTTTACCAAAAATTACAATGATATAAAAATGCGATAAAAAATATAATTCTTGTCCAATTTTCAAAATTTCTTCGCCAATGTGTCACTAGTGTATCATGCTATTATTGCCACGCCAATAGATGTATTACCCACACGCCAGATATTATATAGCAACCGTTCTCTGAAGGACGAGTATACTCGTCCTCGGCGTCTGCATAAACTTCTGTAGGACGAGATAACTCGTCCTTGGCGGTCAATGTGTTAAAACGCTACTCTAAAGCAATCGAGCCTATTGACGAACCCGAATCTTGCATAATCTAATCTAATCTGATCTTATGTGATCTAATTTAATCAAATCCAGTCTGATATACTGTAAAAGCCTGTAATCTAATCTAAGGGGACGTCCATTAATTATGTCAACAAAATAGGGGAGGGGTTTGGAAAAGTTTGACAGTTGTTGACAAGGGGGAGGGGGTTCGGTACAATTTGACGTCAACAAATTTTTTCCAATGAATCAACACAGACCCTTCAAAATGGTAGCGAAAACATTAAGTAGCCTAATGCTAAAAATGTATAAAGTGCTTAATGTTTAACACTACTAAAAGCTGGTAATAAACTAAACTCATATTATTTTTTAAATTCGAGATTGCATTTTTTAGTGTAAATTAAAAAAACGATTCTACATGTGTTGAGCCATTGTATTTCTTTTTGTAGGGGGGTATGGGATTGTTGACATAATTTTTAGGGGGTCCGTCAATGTTTGACAGTTGTTGACAAGGGGGAAGGGGGTCAAAAACTGCCTAAAATTTGTTGACATAATTAATGGACGACCCCGAATTCTTCGATCCTTTGGGGTTCCCATTGACCCTGCACGTATAGGCTAACTCAATTTATTGCTTCCGTGTTTACTTGTTTTCGGTGATCAATAAAGTCCATATCGATTGATTGATTGAATACAATGTGATCTGAAAATATGAGTATATATGCGAATCATCAGCTGGTGTGCTTCAGACCCAGACACATAGTATGATAGTAGTTGTAGTAGTTTCAGTTTAACGACACTGTGTGATAACAAAGATCATTAGCGTCGCCCTCCTCCTTCATCCAGGCTTGGGACTGGCACAGCCAAAGTACGAGCACTGGCGGATTTCACAATCTCTGAGCCACCACAATAACAGTTCTACGCATATACAGCCACATTTCGTTAGTGTACAGCACCAGGTGCGAATTGCCCGTTGCTCCCACCAATCGGCGCCCCACCCGCACCGCGTGCTCGGCTTGACTAATCAGCAGCAGCAGGACCAGCAGCAGCAGCATCACCTCCGTCTCTATGGCATCCGCTGCACGCAGCCTCCTCCTCATCAGCAGCACCAGCCTGCAGCGGAGCAGCGCCTACCAGTCTCCTCAGCAGCTGTATTGTTGGAAGGCAGCAGCGGTGTCTGCGACTGATGAGGAGGAGGAGGCAGAGACTGGGCCATGATGCCACGGCTGCTGCTGCTGCTGCTGCTGATGACGGCAATGAATGCGGCGCATTGGGCGACGTATGCAACGGACTACGATCAGAACGGGTACGCAGCGACACCTAGCGATAGGAGGCAGCACCGTCGTCGACGTCGTCGTCGTTGTTCAAGGTATGGACCTATTTCCGCTTTCTTACGTAAGCGCATGGAACATGAAAACACACGCATGCACACACACGTACACGTACATACACACATACACACACACATACACACTTATACACTTACACACGTACACACAAATACACAAACATAGGCAAACACACATTCACTTACACACATACACGCCTACACACACACACGCACGCACATACGTACGTTTTCTATATATATAGTAATCGTGCGCATCCGATATGTACAGATATTAACAGATAGGCCTACTTTATTATCAGTACATGATTACATAATTATACATGTGTGTGTATATCCTCGTAAGGATTTGATGTCAATCGTACACCTACTGCCTTCCTTTCTATACTAGCCTCGTTATTGTGCAATCGCAACGCCAGGTTGGTATCAGGGTAATGATACACACACAAATGATATATGATATATATGTGAATATTTGTACAATTGTATGATATACAATTTACCCCATGTTAAGGACTTCATGAATAAATATACATTTACAAAATTTCCATGACATGTTGTTTACATTGTTTGCAACGGAATTCACTACAGCAGACATGAGTGATCATACTTGATCCAAAGACATGTGTTCACGTGTATGTATCGAGTCGACGAGACTTTGTATGTATATATGTATGCATAGTTGTATGTGTGTACGTCTGTTTGTATGTATGCGTACAGCTGCATTGTGATATCGCCCTTCTTCTTCCAAAGGTGGCCCAAAGCTCAGAAGTGCACACGCCTCGGCAGCGCAGATGCAATTATGTTGCACTTTGCAGAGCTCTAACCAGTCGGCCACCGTGCCACACTGCACGTGTTACAGTATGTATGTATGTATGTATGTATGTATGTATGTATGTATGTATGTATGTATGTATGTATGTATGTATGTATGTATGTATGTATGTATGTATGTATGTATGTCTGTATGTATGTATGCGCGTATGTATGTATGTATGTATGTATGTATGTATGTATGTATGTATGTATGTATGTATGTATGTATGTATGTATGTATGTATGTATGTATGTATGTATGTCTGTATGTATGTATGCGCGTATGTATGTATGTATGTATGTATGTATGTATGTATGTATGTATGTATGTATGTATGTATGTATGTATGTATGTATGTATGTATGTCTGTATGTATGTATGTATGTATGTATGTATGTATGTCTGCATGTATGTATGCGCGTATGTATGTATGTATGTATGTATGTATGTATGTATGTATGTATGTATGTATGTATGTATGTATGTATGTATGTATGTATGTATGTATGTATGTATGTATGTATGTCTGTATGTCTGTATGTATGTATGTATGTATGTATGTATGTATGTATGTATGTCTGTATGTATGTATGCGCGTATGTATGTATGTATGTATGTATGTATGTATGTATGTATGTATGTATGTATGTATGTATGTATGTATGTATGTATGTATGTATGTATGTATGTATGTATGCATGTATGCGTGTATGTATGTATGTATGTTGCATGTATGTATCTGTGTATATAAGTGGATATCTATAGGCATATAGCGAGTATCTGGGGACTTGATTTGCATGAATTCTAAGTATGCCTATGGTATGCATGGACGTATAATTATGCTGATGATGTGTCATTGGGTGTGTGGTATGCAGCCATGCGGGTATTCTGCAAGAGCGGAACTTTCCTCTCAAAGCAGTGGTTACAATCCGCTCCTTCTTTCCCTTGCTCTTCCTCCTTCACTGTCCCTAGCTCCCCAAACCAAATCAAGACTGTCATGTCGCAACAATATATTTCGGCACATGGGCCTCTGAGGAGTTTCTCTAGAAGTGGCGCTATGCGAATTTATGATTACGATTACAGGACCAAAATGTGGTGGTGACGGTCACGACCTCTTCTTAAAGTGGTGGTTACCGGACAACGCCGTCACAATACAAAATAAAGCCTAAACATTGTATACCGATAAATGTAAGGGCGCCGTTAGGGCGGACCCGGAGGGAGCAAAGTCGTCACACACATGTGCATACCCCGTCTAAGTGTGGCTGTGACCAAAGGCCGAATAACTTTAAGCTAAAATGTTTGAAACTGTGCGCCATGGAAGTAGGCTAATGGGCTCCAAAAACAGTCCAGATTTTCATAGCCCAGAATAAAGCCTTGTAAGTTCCTTAGCATGTAGGCATAATCTCTTTTTCTATTCGTCTTTGCCAGTAGTGTAGTCCTAAAAAATGAAGTGGGGGAACGCCTGGATATTGAAGTAAGCAAAAAGTGCCATCTTGCAAGAATTTTGCATAGTGTGAGAAAAAAAGTGGGAGAACGGCGTTCCCCCACGTTCCCCTCCCACTACACCACTGGTCTGTGCATAACTATAATTGTAATTGCAATATCTAAATTTCTAAACAGTTACTTTAAAAGCTAAGAGCAGGGCACCAGCTTATTCACGAGCGCTGCTTCGTGCGAGGAGTTGTCTAGAAATACACACACATATACAGGGAGCACAGTCATGAAATTCAATATCTTCTGAAATACGTATGTCGAATAATTTATTCTTATTTAAAAACAGGTTACAAACCTATCTTATTTCACCGATATACCCAGTGGCGTAAATTATGGGGCGGGCCAGAGGGAGTCTGTCCCCCAAAGTTTTGACTTTGGCCCATCTGTCCCCCCAGAAAATGCAAAAATCCGGCCCACAAAATTCTGTCCTTCCCCCAAAGTTATGTACAGATTTTCCCCTTTGGATCATATACCATCCATAAATTACTGTTGAAGGGCATAGTATACCGCATCTAGTTAATAAGTTAAGTCTTTAATTAAGATTTTAGTTAAGTTCTTTCTCTAATCAGCTAATGACTTTAGATAATCTGATCACTTTTGAAGTAGAGATTTTGTAATCCAGCCTTACTTGTAGGTTGCATCTGTTATGGACAGACCAGTGCCAAATTTGTTTTTGAATAGAAAGGTATACTGGGGTCTGGTGCTCTAGTATTGCGGGATTCACATCCTTATGGGTTTCCCTTTGATACCCTGGTCTCGATTTGGTTCCTTATGTTACCTTTGTATTGTATTGCTGATGAGTCTTTGGGTTGCAATAAAGTGATTGATTTGCAAATATATGTATATTAAGCAGCGCATTGCTCTCTCTGTTGCTGGCCCTGCAATTTGGAATGGTCTTCCTTAGATCTTCGCTTGGTGCCCAACTCCCTTGCAACCCTGTTTTATTCCCACTTTAAGACTGCTCTCTTTAGCCGGGGTTGAGCAGGGAGTCCTTCCGAGTAGATAACCCTGAAAGAGGCGCTATATAAATCTCCGAAATGAATACATGAATATATACATATGCGTACTTATACATGGTTCATTGTACAGCTAAGTCGACGTATACGACCCTCGTGGTACTAATATCTTGCAGTTACGGCGCATGCAGACTGTCACGCTGGCGCAGAATAAATGATTCCGCAGAGACCGGAAGCGGAAACAGCTGCTGCGCCGATCGTCTATATGCAGAACTGCAGCGCCACCTGTTGCCAAGTCCTGAACTCTGGCGCCAGACTCTTGAGACATTGGCACCAGGGACAGTACAACTATACATATTTTTAGGTCATGTTCATATATATACATACATAATTATTAGGGTGGTCCACGACACAATGGTAAAATTTCATCTTTAGCAGAACTTTGCTCCACAAGTTTAAATCTGTTCTACCTCTCCTAAGTAAGATGTGGACCAAATCTGAAGCAGATTGGAGCAGTTTTAGAGGTCGCTCAAGGTCGCCAAACATTCTCTTGATAATACCATGGCATAGTGAAAGTTATTGACTGTTATCTACTCAAGAAAATATTATTAGAACCGCTTGCTACTTAATTTTGAACTGTTGTTTTAAACTGAAGTTTAGAAATACCAATCTAACATTATTAACTATCCTTTGATGTAGCATGCAAATGTTGGAATTTTTAAAATTGCTTTTAAGAACTCTAAACCTTTGTACTTAGTCAGATTTATTAGTACATTGGTGAATTTTAGGAATTGAAGAGAGTTGACTGTAGAGTTTTTGACATAGCTCATAAACACACTAATGGCAAAGACAAGAAGCAGTGCTGAAGTTTGGCTTATAGAGAAGGGCACAGAAAAAACTGTCTGGGTCCCATCTTCCAACAAAGGTTCCATCCGACGATCATACTACAAGAACCATGAGGAGCAGGTGACAGACTTGCAGTATACTAGTCATAGGTGACGGAGAAGAGATATATACTGGGAGTTCCAAAAATTGGCTGCAGAACTGGTAACGAACAAGCTGAAGCCTGCCTGAGGACTCTGGATGACTGGGGTCTTCGGACTTCGGAGTCTAGTTCGTGGTATATGGTCTATGACATCACTGCCAGCAATACTCGCCTGAAGAATGATGCCTGCACTTTTATTGAGAATTCGAATTTAGCAAGAATTAACCTGGATGACTTGCCGCCATCATGTCATGGAACTTCCTCTTGCTGTTTTCGGCTCTTTATCTGGACCTACTGGAGGGTCTGCCATTACTATGCTCAGCAGGTTCCAGCAAAGCTGGCCACACATTGACCAGGCGACAAATGAAGTGGCTTCCGACGACATCTTTGATGCACACACTTCTGCTCTTCGAGAAGAAATGGTGAAATTCTTCAAGGCAGCTCTTGAAGGGTCACATCAGAGAGAAGACTTCGAGGAATTCTTGAAACTCAGTTTGATCTTCAGGGTGGTGCAAAGGGAGCAAGAGTTTCCTTTCAGGCACCAGGAGCATTCCATCATGCACATTTGATGGTGAAAGCTATCTTTAGCATTAAAATATTTCTTTTCCAGCAGCTGTTCTCTCCAACTGCCAAAGAGAAGCACAGTGTAATGGAGCTGGCACTGTTTGTGAGCCTTGTCTATGTTCGGTTCTGGCATGAAGCTCCTAAACAGCAATCACATTAAACAACTTAATTATCTAACACGTGTTATAGTTTAACAGTATGTGAGCCAAAAGAATATGAGTATGTTCGGTTCTGGCATGAAGCTCCTCTGCCTATAAGAGCACCACTCAACGATCTACTGCTGCTGGAGGAGCTCAGTAAATATCTAAATATGAGAGTGGCAAAGGTTGCCTCGACCGCATTCGGTAGGCATATCTGGTACGTTTAAGAAATTTTCGTCAGCACGTCCTTGTTTGACGACAGAATTGGAGTGGATGTGAAACACTGATGGTGACAAACCTCCACCTTCCACAGTCCATCAATTATGTGAAGTGCCTCGACCATCCTCCTGAACCCCTCAGCTCCCTTGGCCTTGCATCTTCCGTCACAGAGAGAAATACTGTCATCGTTGACATTCTGAACTTGAATGGAAAAGAGAAGGCCTGAGGCTTCCTGGTTAAGGATCCTAAGGATACGATGATCACTCCCACCAGGACCTCATAAAGGCAGCGTCAGTCATGACAGTTATGAACGACTCTGCTGGGAGAGCCATTGGTTTGATGCAGCAGTAGAATTAATCGTTGACAAAGAATGAAGAGCAGCAGTTCCTTCTTCAGCTCGTGAAACGCTACATGCAGGAACACCTACCTGTCCTGCTCTAAGGCCAGAGATGACATAGATAGAATGTGTTACTCAAGAGAAGTTCCAGTGTTTCCATAGCAAAATTTAACATTTTTGAACCTTTTCTTGCTTTCATTGCTGCACTATATGTTTTAATTCAACTCAAATTATGCTTTCTGTTCTTAGTGCAGATTACCGATTTCGTGCTTAATACGGTGAAAATACCCTGACCTTGAGCGACCTCTAAATACTCATCAATCTGTCTCAAATTTGGTAGAGCTATTAGTGGGCAGCCATAGAACAAAAGGAGGGTTGTGGAGCGCAACTCTGAGAAACTTAGTGTTTTTGGACCACGCTAATAATATATATATATATATATATATATATATATATATACAACCATGTGGGTATACAATACATACGTTTTGTTCTTAACGATAACCTCATTATATATAGGTTGGCAGCACCTTTGTGAGGAACGTAAAAGGCGCTATAGTAATCTCCAGATGCATACTAACATACAAATATACATTATTACACATATATTCACATACTGTCAAATTTACATCAGCAAACATCGTTATATATGTATACAAATAATGTCCATATATATTACATATGCTTCATGCATTTATATACATATTGTACATGTGTATCTAAATATATACATATATATATATATATATATATACTATCCATAGTTTAGAATCCAGTACATTTGATAGACTTATAATATATATAGTTGCTTTAAAGCTCTCTTGAGGTTCAACTGTTTTGTTTATAAATAAATCAATATATACATATATATATTGGATGGTATCGAGGCATATATATATATATATATATATATATATATATATATATATATATATATATGATCTTTCGTAGTATAATGGTATGGGTGTTTTGCACTATGTGACGTGTATGGATGAATATATCTACAGCATCTGTACCTGGAACTGGTCTCAATGGAAAAATCAAGGAATAGATGCGAAGGCTGTTAAATGATGGATGAATGGTCTGAACATGGAAGAATATGAAGAGGATGAGGAAGAGCAGGAGGAAAAGAAGTGCTTGAAGAAAAACAAGAGAAAGAAGGAGGAGAAGGAGGAGGATGGGAGGAGGAGGAGGAGGAGGAGATGGATAAGCGGAAGGAGAAGGAGAAGGAACAGAGGAGGATGAGGAGGAGAACATGTAGGTGGTGGAGGAGAAGGAAGAGGGGGAGAAGGAGAAGAAAAAGAGGAGGAGAGTAAGAGGAGAAGCAGGAGGTGAAGGAGAAGGATGAGGAGGAAGAGGAGGAGGAGGAGGAGGAGGAGAAGACGAAGGAAAAGAAGAAGAAGAACAAGGACAGCCATGAGTATGACTGACCTGACTTGTAAGCGTCTTCATTTTCTTGGCGTTGGCATATAGCAGTGTGTCGCCATACTCATACTTATCTTCCCATCCAAAATGCGCAGTGATTGTTAAGTAAATCAGAGTACGATAGAGTACATCAGTGCTTCCCAAAGTGGTGGTCCGGGGGGGGGCAGGGCCGTATTAAGGCTAGTGCGGGCCCGGTGCTGTGGTAATAGTGTGGGCCCCCTCCCCTCTGACGAAGGTCACCTCTGACAACAACCGGTCCACCACGCACATATTTATAGCATGCTTACTAATGAGTAGGCTATACTTTTATCCGTGGATGGGTACAGGCATAGTAAAGGGTATGCAGTGGCTGTGCCTGTACGCAAAAAGGAAAATCATCCTTGGCCGTAGCCTATATTGACGCGTACCGGGCGGTATCTTCATGTACAACTGTGTTCGTTTCTACTGTGGGTCAAATTCTTAGACCAACCAGGCGATCTAGATAGACAAAACACATGTAGCTTATGCCTATGTGGAACTGTGTATCATGTTTCATGAAGCATCCGTCATAATTATATAATTATGTAGGGCCTACATACTGCATTAGGCCAGAGGTCTCCAAAGTTTTCCATCGGGAAACACATTGCTGACTTTCTAAAGCTCCACGGGCCAAAACTCCGAAGAAAAAACTTCTCTGTGCGCAGCTGTCCAGTGAATTATTGAGTAATGCGATGAATGCTTGGATTCATAATGTCTCCGAATATTGTACTCTTTAAGCACTGCAATGGTGTCATTGCATATCAGGCACAGTGCCTTACAAGCAGCGACATGGATTTTGGCAATATGCATGTCAGAGTACAGCGGCGTTAAAATTTTCAATTTTACCAATTTAGTTTGCTTCTTCAAGGAGAGTTCCGCAGGCCAGATTAAAGGCCTTATAGCGGGCCGGATGTGGCCGCGTGCCGTACTTTGGAGACCCCTGCATTAGGCCAAAACAAAACCCACAGGTTTCTTCAGTTTGAACTATGTTTTAGACATTTCCAGGCCCCTGCCAGGGGCCCCTGCCATGGAACAGGGCCCCGGGTAGCAACCCCTCACTGACTCCCCGGGTCTCCCCTCTCATCGGCCCTGGTTCAAGCACATTAAAAACATTCACTTCTGAAAATGCGGGCCCCTCACAACTGCGGGCCCGGTGCTGCAGCACCCACAGCACCCCCCTTAATGCGGCCCTGGGGGGGACCGGTGCCGGTCCGCCATGCACCCCTCAGTTGCCGGTCCACAAAGTGAGTCAAGACACTGGTCAAATTGTCTCGGAATCAAGAAATAGCCATTATATTTTTAAAAGACATAACAAAAACACTTACCAGGCTAGCATTTACAGGCATTAGTCATAGAATTGGCTAGACATACATTTAAATCAATATTAATACATTTTGAGCAATTTAGGTGATCGAAAACGAAAATGAGAAATAATTAATAAATTTTGCACCGGTCCTCCTGCACTGGGAAAATCCTGCTGGTCCATGACACTGAAAAGTCTGAGAAGCGCTGGAGTACAATACAATCAAGTGAATCAAATGAAAACTGACGATGTCCACTCACAAGTTCATAAATGAACATTGAAGCCGGGCAACAGGGACGCCAATCATCGTCGATATGACGGCGTCGTTAAATAAACTTATTTACTACTATGAGCAACAGGGAACATTAAGAACCGCAAAAGTGCCAAAGTATTCAGTTTAGAGAGTAAATTGTATCAGCTATAATAGACAAGAGGGCTAGCAGATAAAGTTTCAGATGGTGGGGCCATCTAGTATCTGTCTGATAGCAGGAGATGCCGATTCTGAAGGGGATCGCTCTTTACCAGGTCTATAGATGGTGTAACCATGAAATAGGATGTGGCCGATTGGCATTTTCACCGATTTTCAAATCCGGATATTACCCGGATAGTTGGCCTGCTTTTTTGCCGAATCCGGATTCAATCCGATTAATCGGAAATATGTATTTTTATTTGGTTTGAAGTGGCGTCATTGGAGGTTGGAACCTGCCGAAGGGCAGAGAACTTAAAGAAGAAAGAAGATTTGGTTCTAGGCACTGTTTGCTAGTCCACGATAGCAGAAATAAAAACAAAATCTTGTATATGCTCGTGAGATGTAATTCAAACGAATCTTATTATTTTACACGGACTTTCACTGATGAAGATTAAAGATTAGCGCAGGAGTTCGCCAAAGCAGGTCACTATTTTCGTATTAATGAAAAAAATAAATTGTTTTGGTCAAAAATGTTACTTCTTTTGGCATTTGGATCGGTAGTCCAGGGATGCACCAATTCCGATTAATCGGTCTAGGGCAAAATCCGGCGCGAACAGATTTGCCATGTAATACTTTATGTGGCCTGAGGACCCGTTTGCAAAATGGTGTTGGGGGAGTTTCTCACTTCCACTTAGTCAGTGGGTCCCTAGACATGAAAAATCACCGAGGTGCTTGTCGGCCATGACGCCACGAATGACGATATATGGCCAAATCCAATATGGTTGAATTTTCCAATATGGCCACATAATGGATTAATGGATGATTTGCAGATGCCTTGTAGCTGAGGAGTGCCAGTTTGAAGCGGATATATGCTAAGATCAGGCATGCAAGCAGTATTAAAAGTAATAAAACGGAAAGGTTTAGAAGACCACGAAAGGTCAGATAATGGCAATTCATTGTGCGCCACTTTAAACTGTAAGTCCGTGTCATGCATAGGTAAAGGACGAACCAGTTGAAGGATGGCGGTGCAGCCCCCCATTCTGGGCAGTGCTGTAGGCATCTGCCCACCAGTCTGCCCACCCATCAGTCAGTCTTTCCTGGTCAATATTCGCCACGCCGATGATTCCGCGGCGTCTATGTAATTAAGTGATCCATTTGCAGCCCTATAGGTCAGACCTTGCACTCTTCAATTATTCATTAATTCCTTGTACATGCACATACATGTATGCGTACATACTACATACATACATACAAATACATACAGATACATTATACGTATATATACAAACACACAACACATACATACATACATACATACGTACTAGGGTGATTCAAACAAATTGAAAATCTTATTTTTTTTGTGCTCTTGCTTTTTTCTGTTCCTTTTGGTAATAAATAAATGGGGAAAATTTAAATGAAATTGGATAAGATTTAGTACTGCCTCAACGACCTTGAAATTATTTAACTTTAACTCGTTTTGTCCAAAAATTGAATTTTAGTAAACAAACAATTTTACTGGAAAACTAATAATGAAGTCATTAAAAACAATGTAGCACTGCCTAAGAGGCTATTGTGTATAATTATTTTAAATCCCAATATGTTTTTAATTAATTAAAATGAAAATTGGTAGAAAGTATGTATGTACCCAATTTCTTTACTGTATTTACTAGATAACGCTATTCATTACATTCAGGAAAAAGTGTTTTTGATTGAATTTGGAAATTGTTTCCGATGGTCTTCTATAATTTGGAACAAAAATTGTCAAGGTTGAGTTGAAAGTTGATGCTAGTGCAATCCCTCTCTGAGACGTTTGTGGAAACGTTTTCGGAAAGAAACCAAGTGGTGCCATTTCTTTGCTTTCAATCCTGTTTGCGAAATTACTTTGGATGTTGATGAATATTTTGTTAGCTCTTATATCAAGTGCAGGTCACGTGCATTGGGACATGTGATCCATGCTTTCACATAAACTAAAGTTATAAAAAATCCAAATTGCAAACAACCAGTGGCTTCATTTTGTCTTTGCTTGAATTTACTTTGAAATAAAAAATCTGTAAAATGTAAACGAGTTTAGCCATCCAGTGTGCATGATTGAATGTATTTGGCAGTCAAAAATCTCCTCCATGTGGTGGGAACTCTGTAAGACCGAGCTCCAACAATTCTCCATAATCTTCCCTCGGGAGCTTCCAGTTCAAGTTTCGTTTAGAATATCTATTATAAATTGTATCATCTCAATCATTAGTGTCTTTAACTGTTCATTTAGACAATTGTCTCTATTAGAACAGTACATTTCTTGGTAAATTCTGGGTCAATATTGCTGGAATCCCTTAAAAAGTAATACATCTGGATCTGATGTTGGATCAAAACCTGCATTAAATACGTGTAGGCTACACATAGTAGGCCTACTTAATGCATATGATGGTGACAAGCAAGCGATATCAAATTTTTCTAGTTTCTGTTTCCATTAAAACGCAAACTCCATTGAAGCGACCCGTGTTGGATGCAGTCGTATCAAAAGATATTCCAACTACCCAAGCTTGTAGGTTATACTTTACCCCAAAACGTTTCCTGAGGTTTTCCAATCAGATGAAATGAAAGTTTTTGACCTGGTTTCAGCCATAATATTATTTTCTTTATTAAAAAATACTAAAAAATATTTCTCAAGTAGTTTGCAGCATTTTGTTTTTAATAAATTATAATTATGAATTAACAAATTTGGTTGTTTGCTCAATCCACCATTTTGTTTATGCTTAATATTGATAGTAGTAGAAGTAGTTTCAGATAACGACACCGATAATAAAGATCATTAGCATCGCCCTCCTCTTTCATCCAGGTTTGGGACTGGCACTCCCTGGCACTAGGGCACGGACATGCAGTGGCGAAGGAGTAATTTTGTATGTTCTTTCTTAGTTCTTTATTAAGAAATAGGTAAGTAAATAATTTAAAATGATTGACAATGAAAAAATTAATTTAATAAAATTTATCTTAAGAATAAACCTTTGAGCCTCTTGAGGCAGTCCTAAATACAATCCAATTTCAGCCAAATTTCACAGTTTTGCTCTATGTAGTAAAAGGAACTCAAAAAGTAAAGAGCCTCTCTTAATTGTCTACTTTAATTTTTTTCCTACAGAACTTGAATCACCCTAATACGTACATACATACAAATACA
>JACEVL010002921.1:110000-122500 GCA_020284085.1 Aporrectodea caliginosa
CAGCATTATCTTGGTCTGCCTTTGTTTCTCCATCCTTTGAATCTTGCATGTAGTGCATTGTGTGGGATTTGGTCAACTGGCATTCTCTCTAAGCATACATGTCCAAACCATCGGAGTCTTCGTTGAACGACTTTGTCTAGCAGAGTTGTTTGAAATTGGACTTACTGACTGACGGACAGATATATAGTTGGGTGGGTGGATGAATGGATGGATGGATGGATGAAGGGAGGGAGGGAGGGAGGAGGGGGAGGGAGGGAGGGAGGGAGGGAGGGAGGGAGGGACTGACGGATGGATGGATGGTTGGATGGATGGATTGCCTGATAGATTAAAACGCAGTGCACGAATGTCTGGACACCCCTGGTCTCAATCAAAGGCAGAATTAGCGATGGTTTCTCTGACTGGAATACCCATCTATCGTCCAGTTGAAAGACAAACCATAGTCAATACTTGACAATGTCTCCACGCTCTACAGCAGTGATGTCAAAGAGCAGGCCCGCGGGCCATTTCTGGCCCGCCGATGATTTTTTTCTGGCCCGCGGCCCTGTGCCTAAAGACTACAAAATTTGAGAATAAAGGTTCGAATTTTTAAATTTTTCACAGTCAATACCAAATACACTTAACGTTAAGCTGCAACTTAAAGATATTACCACAGTATAAATAATTATGGTGTAATTATTTATACTGTGATATTACCATTGCTAATGCATATGATTTGATACGAGCATTCGAAATAAAACTTCAGCTGTGGGGATTGTAAATTCGCAAGGGCATTTCCTGCACTTTGAACATATGAACGAAGCTATAAATCATGCCGAGGCATTGAACATCGTTTTCCACTCTGCCATGGCTGACTGATTCAAATCTACTTGCAAATCTCAGAGTAGGGCTAGCTGTAGATAAGCAGCCTGACATCCCTCCTCTCGTCAAAAGAAAACAGTGTCAAATTTCCAGTGCAACTATTACTAATCGGTATTTTTTCCTTGATGTACACTGGACAGACAATTTATTCAAATTTATCTAATTAATTTTTTTACTGCGCGCTTACTATGCGTTTGACAGGGACTTGTTTTAATTTTTAAATATCAGATTAAGATAAATTTGAGTTATTGATGAACAATAGGCCTGGCCTGTCTCTCAACTAGAATACTTTGTTTGACTGTAGGCTTAATGAGTTTTATGTGATGTTCGTGACTGATAATGAAGATCAAAAGTAAGTTTTTATAAGCCTACGTAATTTGATTTGGCGTGCTATAAAATGCACCATTTAAGATTTAGTTTTGCAAAAATATCTCACCGAGCCCCTTCCATATCCCTACTCCATTTTGCTCAGGAGCCTTCGAAACCTGGCCCGCCACTTGCTGGAAAGTATTGCCACTGGCCCGCCATTAAAAAAGGTCTGACACCCCTGCTCTACAGTCTACAGAGCCTGCTGTTAATAATAATTATAATAATAATAATTATAATAATAATAATAATAATTACAGCCAACTGATGCAATCCTACCACTTTGTCCCATTGGCTTTTGAAACCATGGGACCACTTAACGCCAAGGGTCTGGCCTTTCTTGCCGACCTGGGTCGTCTCTTGGGCCAAATTTCGGGCGACCCAAGAGAAACCAGTTTCTTGTTCCAGCGCCTGTCCGTTGTAATCCAACGTTTCAACGCTGTTGCGTTCCACAGCACTTTTATTCTTCCAGATCTTGACAAGGATGGCCACTCCAGAGTAAACATTGCTTATTAATATCTGACACCTGAGGGATTATAGATACCTCGGGTAAAAAAAAAAAAAAAAAAAAAAATAATAATAATAATAATAATAATAATAATAATAATAATAACGCCGCGGCCTTTAGGGGCTCCTTTATGCAACACGATGGAGACGAGAACCCGTAAAACTTATGCTTAGTTTCTTAGAGCCTGATGGATTCTTTCTACCTAGGGCAAAAAAAATAATAATAATAATATTAACAATAATAACAATAATAACAATAATAATAATAATAATAATAATAATAATAATAATAATAATAATAATAATAATAATAATAATAAGAAGAAGAAGAAGAAGAAGAAGAAGAAGAAGAAGAAGAAGAAGAAGAAGAAGAAGAAGAAGATGCACGCGAGACCTCCTACCTATTTCAGCGCGTATCTGTGCCGATCCAGCGGTTCAAAAAAAAATAATTTCCTGCTCCGTATAGCAACTTTTTCTAAATCCTGAGGGATCCTTGATACCTCGGGTAAAAAATAATAATAATAGTATTAATAATAATAATAATAATCTTCGTTTATGTGTGCGTGCTTTACCGCAGGCAGTCATAGCAACCGAAATCACCAGATGCGCAAACGCCGTTACCATAGGAACGTCGCCTAAGCAACAGCCAGCCTTCGACCGACCATGACACCCGATGATGTCATTGTAACGGCGATCCTGCTTACCATCTGCGTAGTCGTGATGGTGGTCATCGGCGCCACCTGTCGAATACTCGGGAACTACCATCCGAAAGCGACGTCGACGCCATTCGCCAGATGTCGTGGCGACCCTGAATTCCGCGAATACGCTGCCGTTCAGTCCTGTGTACGGGTAAATGACAATCATTTCATAAAGCCGGATAACTCGGCGTGCGCTATTATAACTAATTAAATTATTAGAGCGCTATCATCATCGTCGTCGTCGTCGTCGTCGTCGTCGTCGTCGTCATCATCATCATCATCATCATCAGCATCATTATCATCAGCAACAACAACAAACATTATCATCATCGTCGTCGTCGTCGTCATCGACATCGTGATCATGATCGTGACATCGTGATCATGATCGTGATTGTGATCGTCATCATCATCATCATCATCATCATCATCATCATCATCATCATCATCATCATCATCATCATCATCATCAGCATCAGCATCAGCATCATCATCATCATCATCATCATCATCATCATCATCATCATCATCATCATCATCATCATCATCATCAGCATCATCATCATCATCATCATCGGTTCCTGATGCCAGCCATTTGACGGCAGTTGGTACGAATAAATGCTCTCCATTGTCCTCGGTCATTTATCAGGTCCATTGCTCCCCTTAGTGTTAGTCCAAGAGATGTTATGTCCTCATTTATATTATCTATCCAGCGTAGTCTTGGTCTGCCTTTGTTTCTCAATCCTTTGAATCTTGCATGTAGTGTATTGTGTGGGATGTGGTCAACTGGCATTCTCTCTAAGCTTACGTGTCCAAACCATCGGAGTCTTCGTTGAACGACTTTGTCTAGCAGAGTTGTTTGAATACCTAATGATTGTCTTGTGCGCTATGTAATAATAATATTCCTCAACTAATGTCTGGAATAGTATAGCATTAGCAGGAGCGTTTTATATAGTAGCTTCAGTTATACACTAGGCCTATATAGTTGGTAATAGTATCATTGGTGTTTCAACTAGTAAGTGAATAGTGGTACGCTGGAGCAGGAATAGTAAGTATTTTGACTGTTTCAGTTATTATATACTAACTAGTGTATGCGAGATAATGGTAATAGTATATTGGCTGCTTCGCCGTTTCAGTTAAGGTAGAAAAGAACTACATGTAGTAACGTATACTCGTAAACTCAGAATTTCTATATCGCTATTTAGAGCGAAGGCCAGGGCACCAGTTTATAAACGAGCGCTGTGTCAGGTCAGAGGGGTTGGCGAGGGATATCAGGTGAAAAACAAGTCCGATTGCCTTAAGAGTAGTGAGAGAATGAGCTGCTGATGTGGATTTTGTTAAGGATGAGAGAGATGAGAAGGAATGGATGGGTCAGGGATCGAATTCTTGAAGACGTCAGACTTTAATTTGGATTGGAAAGCCTGAGAGGTGATGGATGGAGGAGCTGGAAGTAGATAATTCATTCAGTCAGTCACTTTAAGAATTTGCGTAGCGCCCCTTCAAGAAGCCTGCTCAGAGGTGCTTCCAGTCCAACCACGGTGATACATGTAAGTCTTTAAGAGCCTGTCGAACGCTGATACATCGTCCCTAGATAATGGTATGTGAGCGGCGATATTGGCGGAGGATTATCTACGACCTTCGTGAGTCGGCAGGGATCACGCAAGCTGGTGTAGTGCAAGAGCAGTTTCATTAAGTATAGACTATAACGCAATCGAGTGGGATTAGTGTCTTGGATGTCCGCGGCTCCCTATACCTGGTCTGCGACGGTGCCAGCGCTCAAACGTTACCGACCGATCAATATACGCTGCTGGACATTAAAAAGGCGGAAATGGGTTAACACGAATGCTCTTATCTTTTTTCTGACACAGCAACAGCCGGGGAAAGAACAGAAAGGTCGCAGCGAAGACCCAAAAACAACCATCGACCACCGGGTGGTGTTTAAGAGTCCCCCGTCTCAGGAAGATGGGGCTGTGAACGGGTTGGAGAAGAAGAGAAGGAGGAGCCAGGGAAGCGAAGAATCGATCGCCCAACCCGTAAATTACCCTCTGGATACAAAGACAGACTTCGAGTGTGTCGGACGGCCAAGTCGTAATGGTGCATCATCGGCTGTCCATGAGGAGGGTGTGGAGGACGAGGCGTTGGCTCCGCCCACTGCTGCCTCTGCGCTGGCGACGCGTTGCGATGACGACGCCGTCCTTCAAGCGATCATCGTCGGTAAATACATGCATGACGTTTCATTGATTATGGCCAGCCGTCGCCGTCATAAATGTCCTTAAAATGAACATCGGTATTAAATTTTATTGCGTGTGGAGCACGGTAGTATAGTGATTAGCGTGCTGGAGTGTCAATCGATAAGTCTCGGGCTCAAATCCACGCCAGGATGGAAACTTGGAGGACAGCAAGACATGGAAAGGGAAGAAAACACTTAAAAGACTGTTTCATCCATGCATGTGTGTTAAAATTTGAGCTATTTTTTAAAGAAAAAAACTTTATGATGTTTTATTTCTGAGTATTAAGACTTAAACTGTCAGTCATGTTTAGTTCGTTTCAGTTGTGTATTATGCCCTCATGCAGTGCATTTCTGTTTGCATTGATACTACTGCCAAATATTATCCAGATAAAGACCAGTCCAGCCTTAGTGAGACCACGTGACCCTTTTGGATTGACCTTTTGACTTTTACGTCATTAATTCGAAGTTCTAAGTTTGTACCGACTGCTGTTATTGTGATCTTATAATTATAGTATTGATGCTCTGTCAGTAAATAGCCTACTTACTTACTTACTTAAGAACCAAAACGAGAACGGGAAGATGTAGAAAAGGAATGGAAGAGGTGAGAAGGGAAACAGAGCTTGACATGTCACTGGGGAAGTGGTTCGAGAAGATAGAAAATAGTACAAACATTCCTTCTTTCCTTTCTTTCGTTCTTTCTTCCTTCGTTCCCTCCTCCCTTACTTCCTTCCTTCCCTCGTTCCTCCCGTCCTTCCTTCGTCCATTCCTTCCTTCCCTCCCTTCTTCCTTCACTCCTTCCTTCCTTCCCTCCTCCCTTCCTCCTTCCTTCCTTCATTCAATCTTTTTTCTTTCGTCGCAGGGGGCGTAGCTTCCTCGTCAGCGGAGGTTCAGGGTGTGACAGGGATGACGGGTGGCCTTCAGAGGGCGTTGTCATGTGACAGCGTCATGTCCGACACGTCAGCTGCTGACCTGGACGTCATGCTGTCCGAGGCAAACAAGATTGGCCAGCTCGAGTTTGGACTTCACTATGACAGGCAGGCGTCATCGTCATCTTATTCGTCATCTTAGTCGTCATCTTAGTCGTCATCTTAGTCGTCATCTTTGTCGTCATCTTAGTCGTCATCTTAGTTGTCATCTTAATCGTCATCTTAATCGTCATCTTAGTCGTCATCTTAGTCGTCATCTTAATCGTCATCTTAGTCGTCATCTAAGTCGTCATCTTAGTCGTCATCTTAGTTGTCATCTTAGTCGTCATCTTAGTCGTCATCGTCATTGGTTGGTCAACTGAGCGACCGTATGCTTGACTGGCTAATTGACTGATTGACTGACAGATTGATTGATTGGCTGGTTGAATGGTTGAATGAATGAATTATTGATTGATTGATAAACTGACTGACTGATTGATAGACTGATTGATTGATTAATTGATTGATTGATTGACAGATTGATTGATCGATTGATTGATTGATTGATTGATTGATGATTCTGATTGTAGCGAACTGAGTGACCTTGTGGTGAGCGTGATCCAAGTGAAGGACCTCGAGCGGAATCCAGTGACTGGTTCTCAGGACTCGTACGTCAAGCTCTGGCTGACTCCACACCACGACGATCGAAAGTACCAGACGAAGGTACGTCATACTCATGCGACTCAGCCACAGTCAATCGTCTGCTCACTTGCTCGCTCACTCTCACTCCATCGGGTCACTTGAGCACTCACACGGCGGCATCAAGTAGCATTCACTTAACTCAGTTAGTTAGGTGTGGCCTAGGCTTGGAATTCTACGTTTTGCTCGTGCTAATTAAGCGAGCGAATGAGTGAGTGAGTGAGTTAAGAGTTATCGAGTTACTGGGTGATTGACTGAATGATGAATGAATGAGTGAATGAGTGATTGAATGAGTGAGTGCGCGAGTGAGTGACTGAGTGAGAAACTGACGGACTGTTTGTTTGGTCAGTCGATTGACTGATCAACAAAGTGATCTCAATCGATCATGATCTTACTTCTTATACTCTTTATCGTCGTCATCACTAACTGTTAAATCAGCCAGTCAATCAGTCAACCAGTCAATCAGTCAATCAGTCAACCAGACAATCAGTCAATCAGTCAACCAGTCAATCAGTCAATCAGTCAACCAGTCAGCAAATGTCCGCCATCGTTACTTAACCCTCGGGCTACCAAGGGGGGTGGTTACCACCCCCTTACGTTTTTATGCATAATTTTTTTCCATATGGAATATAATTTTTGCATTTTAGGTAGCTGTAGCAGATTCATTGGCGCACATTTTGAGGTAAACATCATGGTGGTAGCCCACGCCATTCAAAGGTTATACCTGATATACCCGAGGCACCAGGGGGTGGATACCACCCCCTTAGTTTTTCGACTATAGCTTATTGACTATTCTTCCTAGAAGAGAAACAATTATACCATTCTTTAGAGGGAATGCAGGGCTTCATTTGCATACCTACATCTTTGTCTTATGAAAACCGGAAGTGATCAAAATAAATAATAATACGCGTAATATGCGTGAAAAATGGCTGAATACAGCATTACAACGTAAACCGATATATATGTATGGATATATATGTATGGATGTACATTTATGCTATATAAACATGTGTAGGGATGATTGTGTGTATCTTTTATACATAGATTAGTTTCAAAACACACATAATCTTATATTTGTTTATCCAAAAAGTACAAAATGTACGCAATAATATAAAATATTGCTAATTAATGGGTTCCGTTGTTAAAAGTGATGTAATTTCGAGGTGCATTCACATAATGTACAACTAAATATACCATTCTGTGCAGAAATGAATGCTGAATCCATTGCTATATTACAAGTTATGATATGTGAAACCAAACACGAAATCCAGGGGGTGTGGTAACCACCCCACCCCCTTGGTAGCCGATGTCACAAAAAAGCTTGGTAGCCCGAGGGTTAATGGCTCATTCATTGTCCTTTGTTCCGTTGGATCAGACGCAGAAAAATTCCGTAAATCCTGAATATTCTGAGCGGTTCCGGTTCCGCGTGGTTGCGGACCAGCTGGACGACAGCTGCCTCCAGTTCCAGGTCTACTCGTGTGATCGTTACGCCCGACAGAAGCTCTTGGGAGAGACGGAGGTCCGTCTCGGAGACGTCGACCTTCGACAACCGGTTCGAGTCTGGATGAACTTACACGACATGGACCAGGTCGGACGCCGTCGTCGTCATCATCATCGTCGTCGTCATCATCGTCGTCGTCGTCGTCGTCGTCGTCGTCGTCCTCATCATCATCATCATCATCATCATCATCATCATCATCATCATCATCATCATCATCATCATCATCATCATCATCATCATCATCATCATCATCATCATCATCATCATACCATTCCCTGCTGGACTGGTGTTGTGTCCGAAATATGCATACACAGAGACAAAGGGCATGGGTTTTTGCGTGGCCCGTGAAGATGGACATTGCCATCCCTGTTGTGTATAACTGCCTGATGGTCCCACAAATGCTACAGGTGCTTCTCGCTTTCTGTGAAGTCGCGGTCAGAGATACTCCCAGATGGACCGTCCATTTATTTTTGGATTGACCCAAGAGAGGAAAATTAGCACTGTCTGGGCTGTGCAGTGCAGTGTATTTAGCTTCTAGCCACGATTAATATCATGCAACCCCGAGTATAGCTAAATACGATTCAAAGTAAAAGGTATAGGCCTACCTTCGGAAATCCTGCCTGATTTCTAACAGGCTCAGCGAACTTCGAAACCAGACAGTGTAGCGTCTATGGCCTCTGAATACGATTAAATAACGTAAATATCATGAAAAACTTTGAGTGCACTCAAATACGACTCAGGGAAAGAAACAGGCTAACTGTCGGGAAAACATGCCTTGCTTCTAATAGAAAACGCCGACAACAAACGTTGCTACCAAGACAGAAAGCCGTCACCGTCCAAGATTGGTCACCGTCAATCCAAACGTAGGGAGTGCCTGACCGCCTGTCTGGCCCCTAACTTCAAACTACAGGTGTGATGGCATTAAATAGGCCTAAGGCCGCACGAGCAGTTATAAGTGCGAAATTGTCAAAACAGAGCCAGAACGATATGACGAATTCAGAGACAAAAGCACCAGTCGAACAGAGCAAAAAGTGAAATTAAAACCAAGTTTAGCTTCCAGAGAACAACAAGCTGCCATCTTGTCCAGAGGCCACTCCAGAATCCAATTATTATTATTATTATTTTTTTTTTATGCCCTGAGGTACTTCATTCCCCCAGGGAATTATTATTATTATTATTATTATTATTATTATTATTATTATTATTATTATTATTATTATTATTATTTCTTTTATCATATTATCATTATTGTATAATTGTAGTTATCATTATTGTTGCAGCTGTTGATGTTGTTGTGCTTGTTGTTGTTGTCCTCATCATCAACACCATCATCAGGTTCATCCTTATATAGCCATATCCGTAGATGACAAAAGAAGCATCTTCGGTGATGATAAAATAATAGCAACGACAGTAACTGTAGTAGTTGTTGTTGTTGTCATTGTAGAGACCAGTTAGCTTCGGTGACATAATGTTTTCGATGGCCTACTTACCAACGGCCGAGCGCCTGACCGTGGTCATTGCCAAGGCCAGAAACCTCCAATGTCCAGTGGCCAAACTATCCTCTGGTCAGTATTTATAGCACGGGAAAACACTCTGCTTGATGTCGTTTCATACTCAAATTAAGACTTTCGCTTGAACGAAGGAATGAAGGATTAAATGAATAAACGAACAAATGAATGAATGAATGAATGAACGAATGAATGAACAAATGAATTAGTGAATGAGTGAATGAATGAATGAATGAACGAACGAATGAATTAACAAGCGAATGAATGAATAAATGAATAAATAAATGAATGAATGAATGGAAGCTTGAATGAGTTGGTGGTGGTGATGCTGGCGGAGGTGATGATGATGATGGCAAATCCTATTTCATCGTCGTCGTCGTGGTCTTGATGAAGGTCATCATCACTGAGTAGATAACATCGTTATCTGTAGATTGCTTCGCCAAAGTGCATATTCTTCAGAAGGGAAAGAAAGTGGCGAAGAAGAAGACGTCGAAGAAACACGATCCACGAAATCCCATCTTCAACGAAGCAATGACCTTCTCAGTACCCACGTCATCGCTACTGGTAAATCCACTTACCATCCATCAGCCATCCATCCATCCATCCATCTACGCGTCCGTGTATTTACCTATCTATCTGTGTCTCTGTGTCTGTGTTTATGTGTTCTGTCCGCCTGCCTCTCTATCCATATATCTATCTATCTATCTATCTATCTATCTATCTATCTATCTATCTATCTATCTATCTATCTATCTATCTATCTATCTATCTATCTATCTATCTATCTATCTATCTCATCCATCCACCCATCCACCCACCCACCCACCCACCCATCCATCCATCCATCCATCCATCCATCCATCCATCCATCTAACTATCTATATCCATCCATCCATCTATCTATCTAGCAAATTATTTAAATAATTCATTAATTTCATTCGTGAATGTTGTTTCAAATGTTTATTTGTTTCATCCATCCGTTCATTCGTTCGTTCGTTTCTTTTATCCGTTTATCGATTTATCTATTCACCCATTCAATCGTTTACTTCACACCTTCGTCCAATCGTTCGTTCATTCACTCATTCATTCTTTCCTTCCTTCAGTCTGTTCAGCTGAGGATCTCCGTCTACATAATCCCTTCGGACAGAGGGTCACTGGGAGGTGAGGATGCGAACGAGGTCTACCCCGTCGGTCACGTCACCCTGGGACCGAAGTCCGGCGGCATGGAGCTCGTTCACTGGACACAGACAATGACATCCCTTCGAAAGCCCGTCACCATGTGGCACAGTCTCGGCCGAGAATGACCAGCTTCCCTAGTGGTTAGGCGGCTCGAATATCAAGCCAAAGGTCGCCGTTTAGAAGCTACACCACGACAGAAGAACATCTACAAGAGAGCAGCGCCACCTAGTCGGCTCAGCTGGAAACGGGGACGTCGATGACGGGCACAGAACAGCTTCGTATACGCCGAGGTCGAGAAACCGAAGGCGCTGACTCTGTGTGAGTCAGTGACCGCCGAATTTTGGAATCAGTGGTGGCTGTAATCGTAAACTTACTGTGGGCCTTCATTCTCGCAATTCGTGTCTGGTAACAGCGGAGACTAATGTTGTTACGACGCTTCTTTTGGGTTTAGACATTTAAATAGCACGCGTTTAACAAACTATATTCATAGCTTCCTGAGTGCTTTATGTATAGTCGCACTTCTATGTTCGCATATTCAGTGTCGCTTTTATGGCACATTGTCTGAGAAATGTCTAGCTGTTGGGTCAAGCAGTGTTTCGCAGCCACAGAGACTGTTCTATGCTGCTAGACAATGAGCCGGAAACTGTTTCCAGGTACATTAGAACAGTAGATGTAGTCTTACAGTTACTAATACCATTAGTTACTAATACTATTACTGTCACTATCTTTATCCCAGCCCACGGAAGCCGTCAAGCTTCGGGTGGATAATAATAATAGTAGTAGTAGTAGTAGTAGTAATAATAATAATAATAATAATAACAATGACAATAATAATAATAAAAAATACTACAATGACAATAATTATTATAATTAAAATAAAAATGAGACGGACACTCCAGACATCAAACTTGAATCTAAGGAATTTGGAAACGGGCGTATTGTTAAATTTATGTATTGTTACAGCATATTGTTAAATTTATAGAACGCCATTTTGGAAAACGTGCCAATCAGAGTTTGCACCTGTTTTGCGGCGTCATTACCAGTTTTGCTGTGAAGGGGAGATTTGTTTTTAAGCAATGCAAAACAATTTGTCCTTGTTTTCTTTAATAATTGCTTCTCTTGTATATTCTTTAGTAGAGTTTCTTTCCACGCAGTTATTACTGATACCACGGAAGCAGATGTAGCGGAATAACGGCTTATCAAATATATTGTTGACTTAGCTAATTAATTAATACATGTATAAGGTTTAGTATAAGCTAGCTAATTACTGTGGCGTTTAACTAGAAGTGTGGCGCTATAACATTAAGTGATCCATTGAACAGCTAAAACGACTATTTAAGTCATTTAATCATTCAATTTTCTTGCTAAAATGGACATACCTGTATTTATTATACATTGCTCGGCTGTCCTCGGAATTTCTCGTTAGTCTCCGGACTTGTCCGTTTGTATCCGGAATAATCCGTTTGTCTCCGGAATATTCCGTTTATTTCCGGAATTCAACGTTTCTTGCAGGAATTTTATGTTTATCCATGAAATTCTCCAATAGTCTCAGGAATTGTCCGTTTCTCTCGGGAAGTTTTCTTGTTCCCGGAGTAACACTTTTAATTCCAGCGCTTGCATCATCTTACATAATGTGATACGCATGCTTCAACTGGTCGGGTATATTACAGGCGGAAGACCAATCATCGTCGATATGACGGCGTCGTTAAATAAACGATATTAAGTGTAAGTAAGGCCAAAAAAGCAGTGTGATTCTCGTTAACGATAACGATAACGAAAATGTTCGTTAACGAAAATAAAATGATTTCGTTAACGATAACTATAACTATAACTAAAAATATCATTAACTATAACTATAACTATAACGAAAATAACAATAACGAAAATTCATCTTTATTTTCGTTAATACAAAAATATAAAAATAGGAAGTTCAATATGGACGATTCGACATAAATGAGAACCAAAAAATGCGATATTTTTATTATGCAATTTGTCAGTTACTTTGTAAACTTTTGTATTCATGATGCTAAATGCACCCATGCTTCAAAGGCT
>JACEVL010002921.1:125000-190000 GCA_020284085.1 Aporrectodea caliginosa
TAAGTACTGTATAATAGCCTATATCAGTTGTATGTATTAGTAGTGGTAGGAGCAGCAGGAGCAGTAGTAGTAGAAGTAGTAATAAAAAAAATAATAATAGTAACAATCGATAACGATTCTTTGACAATCTTTGTACATAGTCATACTTCGATCGAACTTGGTTCAGGGACTACGAACATTACGAGTTCCACGTGTATGTGTGGGCCTACCGTCGGTGACTCTTCTAGTGACCCGTGCATTGTTTTGTTCACTGGTGATATAACTGTTCTTAACGACATTTAACACCAATGAAGTTAGCACTGATTATTACCGTAGTGGCGCTATATAAACTGCCTTAATAAAGATACGAGTGAAGTATACCTGAGTTTTCTGAACTTCTTCTTGGAGACGGGTCGCCGTTCGGACCCCTTGCAGTCGGTGCCCCCAGGGCCACAGACGAACGTCGCCTCCACCCCCTTGTCCGAGTCCCTGCACTCGAACTCCACCTCTTCACCCTCAGCCAGGCTCCGAAACCCTTGCATCTGAATCACCGTCTATGCAAAAACACACACAGAGATGCTACCAGTTTATTCGCTAGGTGTCGCAAGCCGTTTATTCGCTAGGTGTCGCTCATTCAAAACTACCTTTACACACATAGCCAGCTACAGTACTGTCAATTATATCGCATGTATGTATATATGGATTGTGCGTATGTATATTGTACACATTAATGATATTTGTATATGTATGTATGATGTTAGTATGTATGCATATTCTGTATTGTACCAGCTGCAATCCGCATTCCAGTGAACAGACATCATATATATAATAAGCATATGTATGTATCGTATCTATAGATTTATATATATAGCGACTCTCACAGAATAACTATTCAGAGATACAGTAACTATTCAGAGGTTCATGCATGTCCATAGCAACATATGCATGCATGCATGCTACTACTACTATGTATGTATGCAGTGTGTTTGTATCATGCTTGATATAGTGAGTGTGGACATTATCCCCCGGACATTGTCCCCGGACATTGTCCCCGGACATTGTCCCCCAGGGTAGGACATAATCTCCCCCCGTCTAAGATATAATCGTATAATATTCTTGCGGAAATGCAGGAAAATGATGAAAATAATTGTTGGCCTAAATGGAAGTTTGATTTATAAGATGTAGAAGTGTTTCCGTAAATAGAAGCTGCATTGATTAAATTAAGTATTTATTTAATAGAACCAAAGACTTGTTACTGTCAATCGGTTCTTCAGTTATTAAGTGAAGACTTGTTAGTGTCATATAAATTTTAAGTTAAAACGTGTTAATGTATGTTAGTTGCTAACAAAAGTGTCTCATAGCTGAAAAATTGCCAACAATTCTAAAATCGGATGCTATGTCCAAGTCTAACTAGTCTTCACTTTATAACTGATTCACCGATTGACACTAACAAGTCTTAACTTTAGTACTGCTTTTGAACTGAGTGACATTAACAAGACTTAGGCTTAGACTTAAGTTTAGGCCTAGGCTACACCTGAATGAAATAGCCAACAAAAACGGCAATTAAGGTTTATCAATGACATGCAGACTATAGGCTATTTACACAGAGGGGGGATTTTGTCCGGGGGGATAATGTCCTATGCAAAATCGGGAGAGGGGACAATATCCGGGGGGGACAATGTCCGGGGGACAATGTCCGGGGACTATGTTCAGGGGGATAATGTCCGTTCCCCGATATAGTAGCGCCTTTTAAGCACCAAAGCATTGTAAAAGTTCATGGTATACGTGGTATACATGGTATAAAGTCAGTCAGCCAATCTGTCCATCAACCAGTCAATCAGTTATACAGCCAGTGACAAAACCAGTTACAAGCCACAAGAAACCAGAAGCAAACGTTCTCACAATACACCGGCGCTAAAATAATAATAATAATAATAATAATAATAATAATAATAATAATAATAATAATAATAATTGTGAACTAATGTTTTGCATATATAATGAGCACAGGTGTTCCTTATGTTGATATATATATAATGTGTATTCGATTGTTAAGCGTTTTAGTCTTAGGCCTTAGTTGCGCTGTCGGCTCGTGGGCGCTTGGCCTAAAGTAGCCTAAACTTTGGCTGACGATAGATTCTCTACACGTGCAGTTAGCGCGCCAAACTTAGAAACTGCTGATGACAGTGAATTTGAACAATACAGTGTAGTAGATGTTTTAATGCAGTAGAGAGCTGTATGTTAGAAGTTACAGTTGAGCTGTATTGATAAGAACTTTGATTGTACGTTTGAAATAACTGTGTTTAAAGAAAGGAGAAACATTCAAAGAACTGTGTCAATTTAATTCTTAAACAGTTAGAAGTCGTTGAGCAATTTATATGTAGAGATAAGGAAAGTTCTTGAGGTAGGTCACAACTAAGAAAGAAAAGAGTTGGTGACATATTTGGTGGCAGCAGCGGTAGGATTCGAAACAACGTCTGGGATTCGAATTCGAAACAACGTCTGGGATTCGAAACAACGTCTGGGATTCGAAACAACGTCGACTGGTGAATACGCATTGAATCATTGGTAAATTGACGACAACGAAAGCCTCAACGACAAAGGTATAAAAGTTTGTTGTTATCAAACAAAGAACAATCCCCAATACTTCAAACACAAAAGAAAACTCGTGTTTTCCAGAAAGGACAGCACTGAAGTAAAGAAGTAAGATGGAGAAATTAAGTGTCAAGAAACAAGCAGAACTGAAGAAGATGTCTTCTGAAAGATTAAAGCAGCGCTTGTTAAAGGCTGGTTTTGAAGAAGAAAAACTGAAAGATATGTCACGTGAGGACATGTTAGAAGCGCTAGCTGAAGTCTGGCTTAAAGAAGAAGCAGAAGAAGAAGGTGCTGTCGGCGGTGTTGTGGAAAAGGTTATTGAAAAACCGCCTGGACTTATGTCTATGGAGATGATGATGCAGTGGATGATGATGAAAGAAGAAAGAGAGGAGAAACGAAGACAAGAAGAGAAAGAAAGAGAGGAGAAACGAAGAGAAGAGAACGTGTAAGACAAGAGAGAGAAAGAAAGAGGAGAAACGGAGACAAGAAGAGAAAGAAATGCGACAGGAAGAATTACGTCTTCAGAGAGAAAAAGAAGAGAAAGCAGAAAATATAAGACAGGAAGAATTACGTCTTCAGAGAGAAAAAGAAGAGAAAGCAGAAAATGTAAGACTGGAAGAATTACGTCTTCAAAGAGAGAAAGAAGAATTGCAAAGGCAGCAATTTGAAATTCAATTAGAGCAATTGAGAAAAGATAGAGAAGATGCTGAAAGGAGAAGATTAGAGCAGATGATTGAATTTGAAAAGGCGCGGAAAAGTGACGAAGAGATACGTCAGCAACAGATTGAAGAGAAGAGACTACGTGAAGAAGAAAAGGAAAAAGTACGAATTTCAGAGTTGGAGCGAGCAGAACAGGTTAGACAAGAAGAACTGAAATTACAGAAAGAAAGCATGGAGAAGGCGGAAGCGGAAAGACAAGAACGTTTAAAGTTGGAACAACAAAAAATAGCATTAAAAGAAGCACAACTCAAAGAGGAGAAACAAAATAGAGAAGCACAAGAACAAAGAAGGCAAGAAGAACGAGAAGAACAGAAAAGGAAACAGGAAGAAAGTGAAACGATGGTTTCGAAAATAAAGAAAATTGGTGATGCCATGAAACACGTGTTACCTAAAATGCCAAACGATATGATGGAGGTGCCATTATATTTCGAAACGGTTGAGAATGCGTTTCGTAGTTTCAACGTACAAGAACAATTCTGGGTGAAGTTACTATTGCCATTGATGACTCCGAAAGCTAGAACTGTTCTAAACAGATTGTCATTCGATGATTTAGACGATTATCAGGTCGTGAAACAGCACTTGTTAAAAGAATTCAAGTTGACACCGAGAGAGTACAGATCGAAGTTTATTGATGCGAAGAAGACAGCTGAAGAAACATATACAATGTTTACAGCAAGGCTGAAGAACTTGTTGAACTATTATGTGAAAAGTCGCAAAGTGGATAAGAATTTTGAGAAGCTGTTTGATTTATTAGTGGCGGATAAGTTGAAAGAATCACTACCACCAGGTCCACTACAGTTTGTGTTGTCGAAGGAAGGAACTGATTGTTACGAAGCTAGTGTTGTGGCAGACCTAGCGGACATTCATGTGAATAATAGAATTGGTTTGGCAATTCCGAATAAGACAAGTTTTGGTTTTGTACCCAATGTAAAAAGAAATCAACAGTTCACTCCAAATTTTGGTTTTCATTGGAAGAGCAATCAAGAAACAGGAAATCAGTTCAGAGGTGCAGAAGTGAAACCAAATTCTCCGGTTGTTCACGAGAATAGAGAGTCGATGATGACCAGACAACGTCCGGTATATAACAAGTCACCACCAAGGTTTGTCGCGAGAGAAGGCAATGCATCGTTTACTCCATATAAGAGAAAAGAAAGCATCGAACAACGAGGTGCAGTGGTGAAACGTTGTCACAACTGTGGATCAGACAGGCATTTAATGAAATTCTGTCCAGTTCCTGTTACAACCTCAAATTATGGTGGAAAACAAGAAAATTCGAGGGTGAATCGAATTCAAGTGGTTGACAATTCAGAAAGTCAAGCCACAGAACATCGGTCTCATTATTCTGAAGAAACTGAAGTAAAGTCAGTGATGAAATGTCACCTTTCACCTGATATTCAGAAAGAAATTCTATTGCACAATGGAATGCAGAAAGAAATGGTTGGAAGAGATGAAAGTACAGCATTGAAGAAAGTGGTATTGCAGTACGTCGAGGTAGAAATTCGTGGAACAGCAGGAAAAGAACCAGTGAAAGTAAAAGCACTGATTGATTCTGGAGCAGAGGTTCCGGTGATTAGTGAAGAATTACTGGAAGGCATGAAGGTGGAGCAGATTGGAAAAGTGAACTTACAATGCGTGGCAGGAGATGCCATTCCTGCAAAGTTAGTGAAAGTTGATGTAAGGCTGTGTTGTAACGATGTGGAAGAAGAGGTAATTCCGCATAAAGTCAAATGTTCACTTACACCTTATGTGACATTGATGTGTGCTAGTATTGCAAAAATGGGAAGCACAGAAAGATTCTTGTTGCATCCAGAAATCATTGCAGAACTTAAAGCCGTGCCACAAGTGAAAATGATACAAGGAGATGTGCAAGCGAATGTAACGACGAGATTGCAGAGTCAGCGAAAGAAAGTGATAGAAGTCGAAGAGGAAAGTGAAACTGAAAGTTCAAGCGAAGAGGAAAACGAAAGTGATGATCAACAAAGTTTAATGCAAGACGGTATAACAGCAGAGATGAGTGAACAAGAGATGGCTGCATGCAAGAATGGTAATCTAAATGAAACGAAAGAGGATAATGATTGTGATGTGGCGATAGGAGATTTGTTTGAAGAAAATGAGAAAGACGAAGAACAACAGATGCAGATTGCAGACGCAAAGAAATTCGAAGAACAGCAGAGACAAGATGAATCATTGAAAGCATGGTGGACGTTAGCGCCAGATAAAGAATCTGAATTCTGCGTGGTAAATGGCTTACTGTACAAGAGATATCGAATATTAGAGCAAACGATATATCAATTGGTGTTACCAAAAGAGCGACGAATGAAAGTGATGGAGTTGGCTCACGAATCAGTATTTGGAGGACATCTTGGAGAAGAGAAAACTAGAGAACGAATAAAGTTATCTTTTACGTGGCCAAAGATGAGAAGAGATATAGTGAAATTTTGCAAATCATGTGAGAAATGTCAGTTAAAGGCAAGAAGTTTGGTGATGGACAGGGTTCCTATCACTCCAATTCCAAGAGAAGATGTGGCGTTTAGAAGAATTACGGTGGATTGTGTAGGACCAATCGAGCCAGCATCTGCTGCAGGTCACAAGTACTGTTTATGTATTGTCGATTCTTGCACAAGATGGCCTACAGTGTTTCTGTTGAAATCATTAACTGCAAAAGCTGTATGTGATGCTTTGATGGAGTTGTTCATGAACGTTGGTGTACCTTCAGTGATCACAAGTGACCAAGGAACAAATTTTACTGCGAGTCTGACAAGAGAATTTCTGAATTTAATGGGGTGTAGTCCAAGATTTGACACGCCAGGTCATCCAGAGGCAGCTGGATTAGTAGAAAGATGGAATCAAACATTCAAGAAAATGATCCATCATGTAATTGTTGACAATCCAAGGCAATGGCATAAAGTAATTCCGTTTACAGTGTGGGCATTACGAGAAGTACCGAATGCAACTACTGGAATTGCTCCTTATATGTTGGTGTATGGAAAGATTCCGCGTGGACCACTGGCAATTCTAAAAGAAAGTTGGACAAGAGAAATTAATTTACCACCTCATATTGGAATCCAACCAGAAAAGTACTTGAAAGACATGAAAGCAAATATGGAAAAAGCATTACTGTTTGCAGAATCATATTCACGAGAGAAGCAATTACAGTATACGAATCAATACAACAAAAGAGCGAAACATAAAGAATTTGAACCGGGTGAAAAAGTTATTGTGTTGTATCCGACGTCAACAAATAAACTGATTTCACGATGGCATGGTCCATGTACTGTCATACAACGAAGGTCAAAGTACTCTTATTTGATTGACATGGGTGACGATTGTCGAAAGATAATTCACGCAAATAAAATCAGAAAGTACATTACAAGAGCAATGAGTTGTGGACTAATCGTTGAAGAAGATGAAGACTTTGGTTCAGTGGTTGAACTGCTGACGAAGAATGACTTGCAAGATGAAAAGAATTCACTGAATCTTGATCCTGAACAGATTAGTCATTTAACATTATCTCAACAAAAACAATTGCTGGAAGTACTAAACAAATATTCTGATCGATTTTCTGAAAAGCCTGGATTATGTACATTGGTTGAACATGAAATTGAACTGAAACCGGAATTTCGTGAAAAAGAATTTATGGCTTACCGTATTCCACTCATCTATCGAGCAGAAGTTGAACGACAAATTAAAGAAATGCTTCAAGCCAACATTATAAAACCATCTTCGAGCAGAATGGCAAGTCCGTTGGTAATTGTTAAAAAGAAAGACGGTTCTCTAAGACTTGCCTGCGACTACAGATACATTAACTCGTTCACTGTGGATTGTAAATATCCGATGCCGATTGTGAAAGATGTTTTGCACAAAGTTGGAAAATCAAATGTGATCTCGATTTTTGATTGTCGAAGTGCTTACTGGACTTGTCCTGTTAAGCAAACTGATCAATGGAAAACTGCTTTTGTTACTCACAATGGACTGTACGAGTTTACTCGTGTTCCTTTCGGAATGATCAACTCAGGAAGAACATTTGTTAAAGCAATTAACATGGTTTTACAGCCTATAAATGAATTTGCTGAGCCCTATGTAGATGACATTGCTGTGCATTCAGATGACTGGAAGATTCATTTACAGCATTTAGATGCATATTTAATGCAAATGAGACTGCATAACATTACTCTGAACTTAAAGAAATGTATCTTTGGTAAGAGTGAGGTAAAGTTCATCGGTCATGTGGTTGGTTCTGGAACGATTCAAATGAATCCAGATAGAATTGAAAGTTTAATTAATTTGAAAACCCCAGAAACGAAGAAACAAGTTAAGCAATTGCTGGGATTTTTTGGTTACTATAGACAGTTTATCAAAGATTTTGCACAGATTGCGAAGCCTCTATCTGATTTGACAAGCAAACATGTTCCAGATAAGATTGATTGGACTGATAGACATCAACAGGCATTTAATTTACTTAAAGATGCTGTACGCTCTAAAGTTGTTTTATATGTTTTTGATGTTGGAAAACCTTTTAATTTGTACTGTGATAGCAGTGATTTTGCAGTAGGAGCTGTTTTAACACAGATGGATGATAAGGGAATAGAGCGCCCTGTGTCATTTATAAGTCAGAAATTGACTGACACTCAGAAGAGATGGGCAACTGTAGAGAAAGAAGCCTATGCTATTGTTTGGGCTCTAAATAAGTTAAAAGAGATAATAATTGGATCTAAAGTTCACATCTTTACCGATCACAATCCTTTAACTTATCTGACTGAATCTATGTCTAAGTCTGCTAAACTGGTGCGTTGGGCTTTAGCACTGCAAACTTTTGATGTAGAAGTTAATTATAAGAAAGGACGATTAAATGTTGTAGCAGATTGTTTATCTAGATTATAAGATTGTTTATTTTACTGTATTATATAGTATTAAGTTTATTGCATAATTTAGTACATGATGATTTTGCAAATTTTTAAGTTTAATTTGCTCAATCCAAAGAAAGGGAAGGAGGTAATGTGAACTAATGTTTTGCATATATAATGAGCACAGGTGTTCCTTATGTTGATATATATATAATGTGTATTCGATTGTTAAGCGTTTTAGTCTTAGGCCTTAGTTGCGCTGTCGGCTCGTGGGCGCTTGGCCTAAAGTAGCCTAAACTTTGGCTGACGATAGATTCTCTACACGTGCAGTTAGCGCGCCAAACTTAGAAACTGCTGATGACAGTGAATTTGAACAATACAGTGTAGTAGATGTTTTAATGCAGTAGAGAGCTGTATGTTAGAAGTTACAGTTGAGCTGTATTGATAAGAACTTTGATTGTACGTTTGAAATAACTGTGTTTAAAGAAAGGAGAAACATTCAAAGAACTGTGTCAATTTAATTCTTAAACAGTTAGAAGTCGTTGAGCAATTTATATGTAGAGATAAGGAAAGTTCTTGAGGTAGGTCACAACTAAGAAAGAAAAGAGTTGGTGACAATAATAATAATAATAATAATAATAATAATAATAATAATAATAATAATAATAATAATAATAATAGCTCAGCCACACATCACAAGTGTCTGATGTTGTGTGGCCTGCATTAGCGTGGCGCCAACTAGTGTCGATTCTCAGTTCAACCAACGACAATCGGCTTTGATTTCTCATGCATGATGATCGGCGCCAAAGGGCCTTATGTTTAACCCCGTGACCTTTCCTTTGCCATCGCTTGTAGCCCTGCGGCCTCGCTCACGGACTTCTGAACGGCGTGAATAGCGCGGCCATTGCCCTACTATAGCATCCGTGGACATCACTTTAACGCGCCTGTAACTACATACTTGACAACCAAGACAAAGAATCCCAAATCCAATTCTCCTTCACGACAGAATGAGAAGATTATCAATCAATCAATCAATCAATCAATCAATCAATCAATCAATCAATCAATCAATCAATTTGGGGGCCCGATAGCGCATTGGATAACACGCTGGCATGGAGAGCGAGAGGTACCGAGTTCGAGTCCCGTAGGGCGGATATGCTTTGTAGGCTGCTATTAGCGCCGTTGTATTGCAGGCTGTCTGTTCTGTTAGTAGTTAAGATTGTTTCAATTGCATAACATGTAAATGTACAGCGCAGTGCGTTTGTCAGGCGCTTAATATAGAAACGATATTATTATTATTATTATTAAGCAATCAATCAATCATTTGTTTGGTAACCCATCCATCGTTTTACAGTTACATAGTTTCAAATCATATAGACAACAGGAGAAGGCCACAAGGAAAGGCCATGAAGGATCATTGATCCCGCTAAGTAGCGACACCTATGTACAAGTTATACAAAAATATGCAACACCCGAGAAATGCTTACTGAATATGACAGTAGATAATTTCGATTGCTTTATAAAATCTAAATTAGGTATATCAAAACCGTAACTAAAATTAGAAAAATCAAATAAATCATTGGGAATATATCATAATCTATGCCCCGAAATCGCACTGTAAGCAAATACATTGGGGGCAAATATGAATGCAGAAAAGGCACTTGGGGCGCGGTGGTGTAGGGGTATGTTCGTTGCCTTGCAGCCGGAGGGTTGCGGGTTCAAATCCACCTCAAGCCGCCGCGTAGGGACCCTGGGCAAGTCCTTCCCTCGCAATTGCTCATGCGCTTCGGCGTGAAACTCCGATTCAGTGTCCGCGCTGTAGTCGGGAGCGCCTCTGAGTAGAATTCTTGAAGGGGCGCTATATAAATATCTGAAATGAATGAATGAATATATCATAATCTCGCCTTCTAATTAGCTCAACTATAAGCAAATAGATTTGGGGCAAATATGAATGCAGAAAAGGCACTTGTGACCAAGATCTTTAGCGAGGCCGAGAAATTAAAGGCGTATAGCCAATGCTAATTTTCGTATGATTTAGCATACTATTCGCAACCTTTAACGGAGGCAAAACAGTCGTCACATGTTTCGCGTCCATCTACATTAGAAAAGAAGTCCACGGCCGGCCACTGCTGGCAGCGTGCCAAGTGGGTTACGGCGATTTCACATCGCGCAGGAATTTAGGCGAGTCGGCCTTCGAGCGTATCACTGATGCGGTGTCAATTCGAACATCTCCCCGTTAAATTCTATCCCCACAGCCGCGACTCGCTCAGATCCATATTTGAGACGAAGCCAACTGCGTAGTTAGAGGTCGTTGAACGCGGTTAGGGCTGTGTTCAGACTGGGAGAATATTACTTCCATTACATGGTGAACCACAGCTATAATAAAAAAGTTATGTCCTCCTCAAGGGCATTCAGAAAACATGCATGTATAAGTTCTTTTATTTGCTTTGTATACATTGGTGTCGTACGCATGTAATGCCCATACATACATATATTCATTCGCTAACTGCATAGATTTATAAAGCGCCCTTAAAGGTAACTATTCAGGGACGCTCCCGACCAAGCCCCAGCTGAAAAGGAGTCTCAGATGGGAATAAAAGGTATAAGTAAACTCCTATAGGCAATGAGCGAAGAGTCTGAGGAATCCCATTCCAGACCTAAGGGCCATCAACAAAAGAAGCACGATGCATAATATACGTATGTACTTGGACTGTCATTTTAAGGAGAGCAGTGAACTTGACAAATGACATGAACTTGACAAATGACAGAGTACAATGGAGGTAATTTCTTCGTACCCATCGCCGTCACATGGCTGGCGTCAGGAACTGATGATGATGATATGTATGTAGGCCTATACATGCAAGTTAACATGTGGCCATTTTTATCACTCCAACACCTGGTCAAAAACTATCCTCATAAAGCTTTGCAGGCACAGCGAGTGTTCCTATAATAATCCAATCGTATGACGTAAATACGGTACTACTGAGCGTGTGAGGGCTCAGGGCACGCTACTATTGGACATAAGGCCACAAAGCGTTGTAAGGCCAGAGCAAGGGAAGGCCACAGATGCTGTGCACCGTCGAATGCGCTATATAAATTGTCCAAAGCATACACATATGTAGCTTTCCACACGGTCGTTTCAATGCGTGTCCTAGTTGTGGGGCGCGGTGGTGTAGGGGTATGTTCGGTGCCTTGCAGCCGGAGGGTTGCGGGTTCGAATCCACCACAAGCCGCCGTGTAGGGACCCTGGGCAAGTCCTTCACTCACAATTGCTCATGCGCTTCGGCGTGAAACTCCGATTCAGTGTCCGCGCTGTAGTCGGGAGCGCCTCTGAGTAGAAATCTTGAAGGGGCTCTATCAAGTGCTCATACATACATACATACATACATACATACATACATACATACAACAAAACACAAGGGAGGAGCTTGAATATAAGAGACAGTCGATATACTTAGGATGTTCCCTAGGGATTAATTTCCAACGGAGCGATCACTTTTCGACACCCGTTTCAATGAATGGCCGGCTGGCAAATAACTCGCATGCCTCTCGTATCATAATAATTCTCACATAAGAGAAGAAGAAGTAGGAGAAGGAGGAGGCGGTGAACGAGGCAGGCTGCAGGAGGCACTGACGACGACAGCATACCTATGCTGTGCACAGAGGGAGAGGGAGAGAAGAACGCCCACGCTACCTGCTTCAGGCTCTCTCTGCCCTTCTCTCTCTCTCTGCCTCTGTCTCTCTTCTCTGTTTCTCTGTCTGTCTGTCTGTCGCTCTATATGTCTCGCTCTATGTCTCTCTCTCGCTCTATATGTCTCGCTATGTCTCTCTGTCTCTATTTCTCTCTGTTTGTGTCTCTGTCTGTCTGCCTCTGTCTGTTTCTCTGCCTGTCTCTCTCTCTCTGCCTCTCGCTCTATATGTCTCTCTCTCTCTCTGTCTCTCTGTCGCTCTATGTCTATCTCGCTCTATATGTCTCGCTCTATGTCTCTCTCTCGCTCTATATGTCTCGCTCTATGTCTCTCTGTGTCCATTTCTCTATGTCTGTGTCTCTGTCTGTCTGTCTGTGTCTGTTTCTCTGCCTGTCTCTCTCAGTCTCTATCACAGAATTCCTTTTCTATGTCCCACGTACATTATTAGCCTGTAGGCAAGTACGGATGGATGAATGTATGCGTAAAGCATGTAGTATTCACCCACTCATGTACGTATATATCAACCTGTGTTCGTCCTTGGATCCAAAGAACTTATAGAAACTGATCCTCTCCAACCTAAATCATTTCACAGAGTAATAAATAAAAAACCGAAATGTTTATCGGAAGGCGTATGAAGGTCGAATTAACAGGATAAGTTTCCCCCGGTGAGCCCTCGCACCCACGTTAAAACGAACACACAAATCAACGAGTCCTAGTGCAAGGTTGGATGATGCGAAGTTCCTAGCGTTCCCGATGTTGGACTCATCCATCCATCATGATCCGTGGTGGGATGCGCCGCGTTCCAATCTCCTGCCTCAGGGCATCGACCTCTTTCTTCTAGGCTGGCCAGGGAGGGAAGAGCAGTGCTTGCGTGTGTGGCGTAGGCGGAGATGCCACCAGCCAATGCTCTGAATGGTCGCTGGATTAGCGCATCAGTTATGAATGTATGAATGTATATTATATGAATCGGTTCGTGTAACGCCCTTCTAAAGCCTTCCAAGATAAGGAAGTATATATGTATGGGTATGTGATTATGTGTGTGTATGTATGTTAGTGCGTTTGTATGTACGTACGTATGCATGTATGTATGTATGTATCAACTCATCCACCCACCCACCAATAATTCCATCCCTTCCTCCTCTCTCTCCTCTTCGCCAATCTTCGATGAAGTCTCCATCCATCCATCCATCCATCCATCCATCCATCCATCCATCCATCCATCCATCCATCCATCCATCCATCCATCCATCCATCCATCCATCCATCCATCCATCCATCCATCCATCCATCCATCCATCCATCCATCCATCCATCCATCCATCCATCCATCCATCCATCCATCCCTCCATCCATCCATCCATCCATCCATCCATCCATCCATCCCTCCCTCCATCCATCCATCCATCCATCCATCCATCCATCCATCCATCCATCCCTCCCTCCATCCATCCATCCATCCATCCATCCATCCATCCATCCATCCATCATCCATCCATCCATCCCTCCATCCATCCCTTCATCCATCCATCCATCCATCCCTTCTCTCCCCCAATCTTCGACGAAGTCTCCGGTTATCCATCCATCTCATACACACACGCATACACACACGCATACACACACGCATACACACACGCATACACACACACACACACACACACACACACACACACACACACACACACACACACACACACACACACACACACACACACACACACACACAGAAAGTCATACAGAATTTATGTATCATCTGTTGCGACACCTTTGCAATGGCCGAGTAACCGGTTATTGTATTCTGCCTACAAATTTTGTCTGTCTGTCCATGTGCACCTCGCTATACCTGTGTCTCAATTAAAGTAACAGAGGAAATGAGCACACTTGTATGTTACAATATGCATTGATACATAACAATATATATATATATATATATATATATATATATATATATATATATACAGTATATATATACATATATAATATGTTACAATATACATAGAAACATCTCGGATAAAACTGCTGATATATATTCGTGTCTGTAAGTATATATATGAAACAGTTGATGTACGTACATTCAATACAGCAACGGTACTGTATGTGCATTTGTATATATATATATATGTATATATATACATATATATATGCCTGTATGTCATTGTGAGTGTATGTGTAAGTTTGTATGTGTGTTTATGCAATACGTTGTTCTCATAGTTAGATTCGGGATGAAACGGATGCTGGTAAGAATGGATTCTCCCACGCAGGACCCAGAAGTGATGGATCAAGCCGCATCCCACTCCTCAGCATCTGAATCCGGTGCTGATGACTGCCATCCCGAAAGCATCCATATTTATGCATGGTACTAACTGCAGGCTATAATCAGACCATGCATGTCCACTCTGCTTGTATGTGTAAGTATGTCTCTATGTCTGCGTGTGTATGTACGTCTGTCTCTGTTTGTCTCTCTCTCATCATCATCGTCATCGTCGTCGTCATCATCATCATCATCATCATCATCATCATCATCATCATCATCATCATCACCACCACCACCACCATCATCATCCTTATCATCATCAGAGGAGAAGGAGAGCAGTCCCTTAAGCTAGCCCTGAGGCAGTCACTAGTATGAAGTGTTAGCCACTTCATTCTTCTCAGCCTCTGCATATAAGGGTGGGTGGCCAATCCTCTCCCTCTCTGTCTCACCTTCCCGATGTGAACCACTGACCTCCCAACTGACAGTCCAGCACCTTAACCACTACTCTATCGAGACCCCCACCGCCCTTGAACAAGTCCTTTACTTGCATTCGCTCAGCGCCTTCGTTCATTCATTCGTTCATAAGTCTTATTCATTCGTCTTCGCACTAGATGCAACGATGATTGTGATGGTGAAGATGATGATGACGACGACAATCACCACCGTCATCATCAGTATCATCATCATCTTCACCATCATCAGGATAGTCGTCATCGTCGTTGTCGTCGTCATCAGCGTCATCATCACTGTCGTCGTCATCATCATCGTCGTCGTCATCATCGTGGTCGTCGTCTTCATCATCGTCATCATCATGATCATCGTCTTCATAACGATCGTCGTCGTCATCATCATCGCCCTCATCGTAGTTCTCATCATCATTGTCGTCTTCATCTTCATTGTCATCATCATCATCGTCGTCGTCGTCGTCACCATCATCGGCGTGCTGACTGAAGATGCTGACGGTGGAATACCTGGTGAAGAAATACATCCTGCGTTCCGTCGTGAGGGGTTATGAAGCCGTAACCTTTGACTACGTTGAACCACTTACATCGTCCACCGCGACGAGCGCCAGGTGTCGCCCCTGTTCAACAGAAAAAAACAACAGAACACGTCATCATCACTATGATCCAATATGATCAACTCTGATCTATATGATCCAATGATTCACGCTGATCAGTTTTAAGATCCATATGTAGAAAAGAGTAGGCCTTTATATAGTTCGTATATCACACACTGTTGCGATGTCACTTCTCCGTTTTGCCTCTCGCGCAGCTATCGTTCAGCTGAAGAGATGTTCAGCAAAAGCAAATATGGACAAGACACGAAGACAATACGATATCGGCTTAGGTTAGGACACTTAGAAATTAAATTGAACATTGTCAATAATGAAGCAGGTATACTCAGTTGGAGAGCAGGGAGTAGTTGGACTTACAAGAGTTTCTCAACTCCTCGAAGTAGCGAGTAAACAACAGAAATGAAGTCCCTGTCGTTAAACAGAGGATACTACCAACTTATTCATTCGGGGAATTTATATAGCACCTCTGCAAGTTGACTACTCAAAGGTGCAATACTAAAAGCAGTGTTCGTCTGTATTAGAAACCTAGGCTGTTAATTAAAAGCGTTGCCGTTGCCTTTCTGCCACAGTTATTTTCAACGAGCCAATGAATCGTGCAAAGCTTCTGAAACCACGTCATGACGTTAGACCTTGCTACTTACTTACTTTATCATCCGAATCAGTTCAAAAATGTGGGAGAGGTATAATGTTATGGTCGACGTCAACGTCAGGCACCAGATTCAGAACACTGAATATTAATTACAGACCAGTCAGGGTGAGAATTGCCGGAGGGGGGGGGTTTAAACCCCTTAGTCTTTTTTATGATCCCATAGTAAAGTCTACATTTCACACCCAAACTGCACATAAATCAACGTCTAACCCCCCCCCCCGTTATTTTTTGACAATTCCCATACATGTAGCAGTACTATAATAATTGATTGCCTTGTTT
Source organism: Aporrectodea caliginosa (assembly GCA_020284085.1). Lineage (NCBI taxonomy): Eukaryota > Metazoa > Annelida > Clitellata > Crassiclitellata > Lumbricidae > Aporrectodea > Aporrectodea caliginosa. Next base: position 141,082 of record JACEVL010002921.1, read on the forward strand.
TATAAGACACCCTCAAAACGTGCTCTTCTTCTGCTATAATACTGCCGACTTCTGCTGCATACTGTTTTCTTTCTCCGGTGTTTGTTTCAATATTTCGCAAGTGTGAGGTAATGTCAGATCAACGTATATGCCATGGCATTCACAAGATGCAGTTACATGTATATAAAAATATTGTTGAAGAAAATAGTATTACTATTATTTTATATCGTATATTATGAGCGCCTCTGAGTAGGTTTCTTGAAGAGGCGCTATATAAATTCTCGGAATGAATGAATGAATGTCAAATTATTGCAGAAAATACTAATAATACCACTAGTAGTTACTGTATAGCGACACTGTGATAACAAAGATCATTAGCGTCGCCCTCCTCCTTCATCCATGCTTGGGACTGGCACTGCCAGAGTACCAGCAGTGGCGGAGTTTACTACCACTAACAATCCTCGGCTGTCCACCCATTATCCACCAGGAGTCGGATCTCTACGGGACGTCTCTGGAAAACCCCGTTGACACGACGCTGCGCTCCTGAATAAACTTGTGCCCTGCGCTTAGCTAGTGAGTGCTGCTTTAGAAATTTAGGAGTTTACGATTACGATTCTCTGTCGTCAGTTACTGCTTAAGACAGAGTCGAAATCAACGGCTATAAAAGGACTACCGCATTTTCGCGTATATAACACGCGGGTTATACAAAGTTTTACAAACGGCGCACCCTAGCTGTGTGGTATATTCGTGGACGTATTATATAAATTAAATTTTACACAGCCAAATTTTGTACCGGATTATTTTCAGGTTATGGTCAGAAACTGCTAAAAAAAGTTTTTTTACATACAATACGGGGGCATGGTATATAAATGCGTCGTACGTTAATAGTGCATTTCATCAGAGAAGGCGCTATAAGAATAAAGTGCAAGGCATCAACGATGGCGCTCCATACCACAATCATATACCGGTCAGTTCAAGGGTTATTCTCACAGGACTGACCCTTGAACTGACCGGCATAGACTGTGCTTTGGAGCACAATCGTTGTATCTGTCTCACAGGACAGAAAGACCACTCGTACCCTATATGCTTTCTTCTCCTCCCGTCTCTTCTTTTACGTATAGGCTTACTCCCAACTCCAACAGCGCAGGCCACCATTACTGAACGAGCCTCTGTCCACTCTTGAAAAAAGTGTCGAGAATTGTCTTGAAGTATACATGTAGACTATTCAGTTCTGGTTTGTCGATAGTGTGTACAATGTAATGCACGGTAATTGAACATTTATATAGCATCCTTCAAGATATCTACTCAGAGGCGCTCTCTGCTACCGTATATATATATCCTATACATCATGTTAAATGTCATTGTATACGAACGAATATATATCAGTTATAGCAAAACAATGCACAGTAAGCTGAGAGTCACCAGTGGCGGGCCCACGCACACACGAGGAACCAAGGGATTCCCGTCGACAGCTCTCTGTCTGTCTCTGTCTGTCTGTCTGTCTCTCTCTGTGCATATGCACTTCTCTGCGATCTAGTTTTATATATATATACGAAGGCGGTCTGCCCACAGTATATCGTTTGGTCTCAATTCGTCGCCATAAACCCCCGCATTATATGGAAATCATCAACAAAATACGCAGAAAATAGTCTACAATCTTTTTAACAGCCATCCACCCACGAATCCGCCCACTCATCCATCTATCCACCGATCACGTGTCCAGTGGAGGTCCACTAAGTCCACCTCCACGTGTTCATCACGTGCCACCATCTCCCTCCCTCCACCCACCCACCTCGAGGTCCACTAAGTCCAGCGCTGCCTGTCCATCTCGAGCGCTGACCTCGAGCGCTGCATCTCTCTCGCTCAGCGCTCGCAGCGTTGGTCAGCCTCGTTCCTATGGCAACTCGCGCGACAATAAATTATCGGCAGCACGTCAAGGTCGACTCATATTATGGGCCTGATCAATACGTTACACACACAGACAGACGCACACATACAAAGACGCATACAGACACATACATGTACACACACGCATGCACACACATCCACATGCCGGCATCAAACTGTCAGAAATATATGTGTGTGCATGACATCATGTATATATACCCAATTTTATCTATTCGTACAAATATATCGTTAGCAAATTATATAATACGGTGAGTAAAGATGTGTTTGTTGTGTGTGTGTGTGTGTGTGTGTGTGTGTGTGTGTGTGTGTGTGTGTGTGTGTGTGTGTGTGTGTGTGTGTGTGTGTGTGTGTGTGTAGAGGTATGTGTAACTACATTTCACATCTCTGACTTTATGTAAGCCTTTCACCATATTAAACTAAACTTTACTAAAGTATAGATATTAGATAATCCATTTTGATCATAGAACCGTATAGAGTATAATTATATACGCCATTGCCTATAGTATACCTCCATTGGTTACAGCGTTCTTCCCATGCACTTTAGTCAAACATGAAGTGCCGGTCCGAATATATGCATGTATGTATGTATGTATGTATATATGTATGAGCACTTGTTATAGCGCCCCTTCTAGATTTCTACTCAGAGGCGCTCCCGACTACAGCGCGGACACTGAATCGGAGTTTCACGCCGAAGCGCATGAGCAATTGCGAGTGAAGGACTTGCCCAAGGTCCCTACGCGGCGGCTTGAGGTGGATTCGAACCCTCAACCCTCCGGCTGCAAGGCACCGAACATACCCCTACAATACCGCGCCCCAGAGGCGAAAATCTATACATAACTTTGGGGGGGACAGAGTACCCACGAGGGCCGGATTTTGGGGGGACAGCAGGGCTTAAGTCAAAACTTTGGGGGGACTGTCCCCCTCTGTCCCCCCATGATTTACGCCACTGCCGCGCCCCACCACGTATATACACGTATACACATAACTTATGTACATATATATAAGTACATATCTATACCAACAGATGTATATATACATTATATACATCTAAATATGCGTATATTTGTATATATATATATATATATATATATATACAGTACATGCATATATAGACATGTATATGTAATGTACATATTTACATAAGTATTAAGTACATAATTATATGTGCAATACGTTGGGCCATCTTTCAGTCGTATATATATATACAACACGTTCACTTCACACCCGGTTTCTCTACCCTTATATCGTTCCCGCATGATTTGCATAGTTAGCCCCGCCTTCGGATGACGCACTTAGGCTGTTACTCACCGGCTGCGCCGCCTTTGTGCTAAATTTTCCGCCGCCCCTAGCGAATGGACGCGCTGCCTTGGGATTCGAGAGTAATTTCTAACGGGATTTAATGTAAACTTCAAATATCATTATCTCGCAAATTAAACGATATATATCGAGCTGAAAATAGTTGTGTTAACCTAGAAATGCGCAAGGGAACGACGTGTAAAAATTTCTAGAGCTGCAATTGATTAAAAACTCGATTAATCTCTTAAATTTAACTTCGATTAATCGATTAAATTTGATTAATTACGTATTTGCTAAGTAAAGTGTAAAAAATGTTTAAACTGTAGCCACTGAGCCAGTTACTATTTTCTACAAAACAACTTCAGTCATTCCACATGCTGAAGGTGATACGTCAGCGATGTGTTTGCACCAGGGCTGTTAAAGGCTTGGTTTTTTTGTTTTTGGCTTTTTGGTTTTTTTTTAACAAAAAAAAAACAAAAAAAACTGTAAATTTTGGTTTTTTGGTTTTTTACAAATTTCAAAATTATAAATGCCAAAAATGTCGTCTCTTCAACTCTCTTGGCAATTGTTTTATGGTCTTTGTTAACTTCGTTTTATGACATTCTACGGTTCTACTGTTCTAGTTAATTTCATTTATATGCATCTGATTAATTTGAACGCTATTATGCCAGTTTAATGAGTTTTATGATCCGAAATAGGAAAATCTCAAAACAAAAAACCATAAAAAACCAAAAACCAACTTTTCATTTTGAAAAAAGTTTGGTTTTTTGCACCCCTGGTTTGAACCACGGTTTACAAGCGAACTGTTTTTTGTAATGAAGAGAGTTAATTTTTGTCGCCATCATCGACTTTTCCATCAACATTTACCGTAAATGCAAAATTATAGCTTAATTTTCCACTCAAAAGTTGCACATTATCATTGTTAGCCATATTGTTCACTGTGGAAATGAGCCGCTCGACATCATGAAATAAATAAAAAAATTAATCGAACAAGCCGAAATTAATCGATTAAAACTTTTACCGACTATTTGATCAATTAATCGTTAAAATGTAGAGCCCTACAAATTTCATATATCTACAATGTTGCATTCGCAAGTTTTTAGTGGGAGAGACAAATATATATATACCGACAAAGTATATATATAAATCGTTGCACAGTAACGCTAGATAAATGATATTTTACATTACAGTATACTATAATGCACATAGATGCGCACATATTTGCCACATACATGTAATAATGTACATATGATATGCATCAATATAGTCATTTATAGAGTATATATACCTGGGACTATATTTCTAAATACAAGTATATACGAGTATTCACAAATTATATATAGTTGAAAAGGACTTGTTCTATACATTATATAAACAATAGCTGTATGTAATATGTGGTGTATATTATAAATTGCTGTCGTTTACGGAGCGCTAAACCTGCAACGATATATATATGGCGATCTTTCGGTTACGGACTTGCGGAATAGTTGGATGATAATGCTTGTATCAATGGACAAGAACACAACTTTTAAGAAGAAACTAATAGAGAAGCAGCGTTTAAAGTGGTGTGGGAACTGTGGGAACGGCGTTCTCACTGCTCTCGAATTTTTTTGGCTTGCGTTCCCACTGCTAACCGAGCAGTGGCACCCTAGAAGAGCATGAGCTCCAATAAAACTTTTCTTCTGAGTTCCCACTGCTCACCCAAACCACTTTAACCATGCATGCACTGTATAGTGAAGCGATATCAACATTACAGGTTTTATTCCAGTGGTTTTTCAACAGACTATGCTATGTTAACCTTGTCATACAGTCGTAACAGTAAACTCCAAATGTCTACAATGCTACTCTAAAGGTAAGCGCAGGGCACCAGCTTATTTACGAGCGCCACTACGTGTCAGAGAACATGTCCTGTGGCGGTCAGAGTCGCTTGCCACGTATACAGAGATCAGAGAGAAGAGGCAGAGCGGCTGCAAGGTGGTCAACCATCGATATATAGTATACGGGAAGTGCTACATTATATATACACACACGTCAGTTTATATATATATATAACTTTAACCCATATATGCTCGTGTATATATATCTCTATATATGCTTAATGTATATATACGTGTGTGAGTTGTTATAATTAGGAGCTACAGAGTACAGAGCCCTAGTACCTTTGATTAGAGGCAATGAATGAATGCTAAGCATGACATCCAAAGCACTGTATATTATATATATATATATATATATATATATATATATATATATATATATATATATATATATATATATATATATAGGCCAAGCACTAAATATACATAGGTCGTAATAGGCCGTATAATAGGCTATAGGTGACGATTTCTATCATGGCCGTATGGAATTCAAGCCGAAAAATTGAATAGTGACTGAAGTTCATTCACTCATTCACTCATTCATTCATTCACTCTTTGCTTCAGTTACTTATTCATTTGGCTTGTCAATCAGTCGGAGAATTAGTGATTGACTGAATGAAGGAACAAACTAGCGAGCGAATGAATTAGTTAGAGAATGAGTGAGAGAATGGTTGATTGATTGATTGAACAAGCGAGTGAATTAATGAAAGAAACGATTTATTGAATGATTGATTGAATGAACGAAAAGAACAAGCGAGTGAATGAATGACAAGCGAGTGAATGAGTGAATGAATGAGTGAGAGAATGATTGAATGAATTAAAGAGTGAGTGAAGGAATGAATACGCAGGTGAATGAATGAATGAATGAGCGAGTGAATGAGTGATTCAGTGAACAATTGTGAGAATGAGTGATCCAATGAACGAATGAGAGAACGAGTGAGCGACTGAATGAGTGAGTGAGTGAATAAGCTAATGAATGAGTGATTGACTGACAGAGAATGATTGACTGAACAACGAATGATTAAGTGATCCGATAGTAAACCAACAACCAGCCAATCAGTCAGAAAGCCAGCCAATCTTTAAAGCATACACAAAAGAGGTATATATAATTATATAAATATATATATATAACAATATACATATGTATATATATACATTATATATAAATATATATAAATATATATATATATATACATGTATATATATACATGAACGTTACTGAATGAATGGAACGAAGGAATGAATATATATATACATGTATATATATATATATATATATATATATATTAAAAATAAACTGAAGGCACTATTTGTTCTTTACAATATCAGCCTTTACATTTATCTAATATTTCCGTACACATTCGTTCCACGCTTCCATAGTATATTAACCATATATCATCCTTATTATATTACGATGCATTTTCCTATAATTCGCTCACCAACAACCATATAAATATCCTCATAATGCATTAAATTACATTACATTACCATAGATCCCATAATATACCCGTATGTTCACATACAATACGCTATTTATTATTGGCCATCGGCGCTCGTCACGTGAGCGACTGTTGCGCGCCGATTGGCTGCCCGGTCACCGCTCATAGGCCGTTCCGATAACGCCCCTTCGGCGCTGATCTATCGGTTTCCAGTCCTCCCTCCGCAAGCGCGCGTCGTTTATGTCGATTGATAGATGGCGCTATTGTTCGCCCGGGCGCTGAAGAATTCTCCATTTATCTATAATCACGTTTTTTTCAACTTATAGAGGCGCTATAGTTTTTATCCGAGGGGCAGAGTCACCGTTGAACGGAGTATGTCCATATCAAGGCCTGAGGCGCGTTTCCATGGAATCGTTTGGCTCGTTGTCATAGCAACGTTTCCCGAAACAATATAGACCAACCAGCTATTATAGAGTCAATGTCCGCGTGTGACGGACATACGTGCATAGGCAGACATATGACGAACAAACACGCGGATGAGAGAGAGAGAGAGAGAGAGAGAGAGAGAGAGAGAGAGAGAGAGAGAGAGAGAGAGAGAGAGAGAGAGAGAGAGAGAGAGAGAGAGAGACAGAGACAGAGACAGAGAGAGAGAGAGAGAGAAGGAGAGAGAGAGAGAGAGAGAGACAGAGACAGAGAGACAGAGAGACAGAGAGACAGAGACAGAGACAGAGACAGACAGAGAGAGAGAGAGACAGAGACAGACAGAGAGACACAGAGAGACAGACAGAGACAGAGACAGAGACACAGACAGACAGACAGACAGACAGTCAGACAGACAGACAGACAGACAGAGACAGACAGAGACAGACAGACAGACAGACAGAGAGACAGAGACAGACAGACAGAGCGAGAGAGACAGAGAGAGCGACAGACAGACAGACCGACAGACAGACAGACAGACACAGACAGACAGAGACAGAGATGCAAACTAAGCGACACATACGTTCAATTCAGTCCCTATCCTTTAACCTATTCATCGATTCACTCATGGATTCGCGCGTTTTCATTCCTTCGTTAAAGGATATACTTACTAACTTGCTTTCTTATGTTGTAAGAAATATATACTTGGTGTCTGAAGGAAAGAATTGATGCATGTACATGATGTACATGCAGTAAGTGAAGCATATGTATATATATATGGGGCGCGGTGGTGTAGGGGTATGTTCGGTGCCTTGCAGCCGGAGGGTTGCTGGTTCGAATCCACCTCAAGCCGCCGCGTAGGGACCCTGGGCAAGTCCTTCACTCGCAATTGCAGATGCGCTTCGGCGTGAAATTCCGATTCAGTGTCCGCGCTGTAGTCGGGAGCGCCTCTGAGTAGAAATCTGGAAGGGGCGCTATTACAAGTGCTCATACATACATACATATACTCTGTGAAAATTGTACTTTCAAATTGAATACATGCACACTACATGTATATATATATATACACTGTACTTTTTCTATATAATATATACGCAGTCTATATATAATTCATATACATATACACACATAAGTATACGCACACACACAGATATATATATATAATTATATATATATATATATATATACATCGAAAATCTAGGACAAAGGCAGCCTATATAGCCCATTCACTTAAAAGTCGTTTAACTTGGTCAAAAACCTTTTATTATTCAATTTAATCCCCAATCCCAAGAATTATTCTAATTACACTAAAAACCATTCAAGTGTACAGATAATGAATGATTTGACTTTCTTAGTACTCTTTGGACGCTAGATGTGACACCAAGACTTCTAAACTTATATACTCTATGTTATATAGGATTGACTATACAATCTCGTCGTGCACTCGGGTATGCAAGTATATATATTTTCGTTGACATTCACGAGCATTTAGTTTTGAAAAAGACTATAGGAAAGACTACACCAGAAAGGATGGCGGAGCGGAGAGGAGGGGAAGTCCATTCCACAGAGAGGGACCAATGCAGGCAAAGGATCTGGATTGAGCCATCGCATTCCTGACACGGGGAACACAAAGATCAGAGGACGAAGTGGACGAAGCGAAGTGGCAGAGAGAGGGCGAGGAATGAGATATAATAATAATATTCTTAATTGAAACAATCCGGTTGACAAACCGCAACCGGTTACAGTGTACAGTTATGCAATTGAAACAATTCACAAGAACACAAATGACAGAAGACATAAATCTTAACTATACTAACAGAACAGACAGCCTGCAATACACGGCGCTAATAGCAGCCTACAAAGCATGTCCGCCTACGGCATCGATCTCGGTACCTGTCGCTCTCTATGCCAGTGTGTTATCCAATGCGCTATCGGGCCCCCAGATCGCAAAGGTACTTCGCGGAGCATGACTAAGTTCAATTGCTTGTCCTGGTGTATGTTCTGCACAGATTCCGCAAAAGCGATTGTGTCGGTTGAAGTATATCGTTTACGGGTTGTCTACCAGCATAGTGCATGGTGGTGAATCGGTAACGCCTTTGGCCAATGATCAAGGCTACAGGTGGTGGTAGACTGTTGCAAAGCCTCGCTGTATACTATAGTCTGCGGAAACGATTGTGCGGCTTACCAGCAGAGCTTAAGAACTGAGTTACAGCAGTCAAGTTTATTCGAGACGTCAGACCCTTAATGCGATCTGTTATAGAACCTACACCGCCGATGGCGAATCTTTTTAAAGGTGCGTCCCAAAATGCCGCTAAAGCATTTATCAAAAAACCGTCGGAATTGTGCAGTATATAAATGGCAGTATATAAATGTTTTTCTCGTGCTTAGTTTTCAAATGACAAAGCGTAAAAAATGAATTAAAAGACATTATTTCAAAGATGGTTTTAAAATGGTGTTACAATAAAATCCTTCATAAAAGAAAATGTGGATTCCTACAGTGATTATGCATTTGTAAGATTTAAATTTGGGGGACACTGCAAATTCCGCGTGCCCAAATTTTTTTTAGCGCATGCCACTTTGGGCACGTGTGCCGTATAGGTTCGCCATCCCTGGCCTACACGAATAGATCCATTTCCAGAGGTATACATGCATGAGTCTGATATCTGTAAGTAATAAGTATATATACTTATAGCCTATAGGAATACAATTCGTAAAATGACATCATTGCAGCTTTAGTAAAAGCAATGGATCGAATATGGTACAAGGGGCGAAAGAAATTTGGAAACCATCTCCTTGGAGTGCATGACAAGATAGCTTCAACAGTATTCTCAACATGCAGTATCTTCACAACTGCAAGCTATCGTTGTCTCTACTCCATCCATCTTGGAGACCATAAGTATATATAGTCGAATTTTTAAAAGTCTAGACTTGATTTCAGACTCTCACAATAATTATAGGACGCAACATGTGTCTCACTCGACAGTCTCCAACTTTTTTAAGTTCTGACCGGAATTTAGTACGAAGCGGTCATCATAAAAACGTACGGAATGCAAAACAAAGTGAAAATATAACATTGCACCCTGTACTGCATCCACTTCCTATATTGTCCACCTTTGCCTAAATTATGTGCAGAATAACTTATGTGCGTGGTGCACGATATATAGTCTAGTGATTTGCATGCAGGACCTTCGACCAAGAAGTCGAGGGTTCAAATGCCCACTATAAATTTGCTTCAAGATCTCGGATTTACCTGCGCTCCTATATAGCTAACTCAGCTATAATGAGAGCAGTGACCACATGTAAACACTGTCGGTGGAAGATGAGACAGTGAGGTAAAGGATTGGGCATCCACTCTCCAATGGTCCCCATATGTCGAGGCTAAGAAATGAAGTCGCTAACACTTCATACCTATGGCTGTCTCTCAGGCCGCTTAAGGAACTGCTCTTCTTCTTCTTTTATATATTATACATATATATCTATTCAGAGAGAGAGATATATATATATATATATATATTATATAGCTGCGTTCATAATTATGTGTGTTAATCTATTTGCTATATAATTCATTGGCTCACATTCCCTTCTAATCAAATCTTTCGACTTCTGTAACGCCAGTATCGGAGCACACAAGACATCAATAGTAACTTGCCTCCAACTGAAATCGTATAGACCAAGTTAGCAATCCACCCGTTATAATTATAGTGCGTATACTGTATATATAGTCTGCAGGTCAAACATAGGGCTATAGTACTGATTTAAACGATTAATCCATTAATTTCGTGTATACGTACGGCATGACAAACCGTTTTTAAAAAAAAGTCACTGAGTCAGTTACTACTTTCTTTCTCCAAAAAATTTCAATCATTCCACATGCTGAAGGTGAAACGTCATCGATGGGTTTCAACTTTCAGCCGCAGTAAGCGAACAGTTTATTGCAAACAAGACAGTTAATTTTGTCGACATCTTCTACTTTTCCATCAGCGTTTACCTTAAATGGAAATTGATCGCTTAATTCTCCACTCAAACGTTTCACATTAACATTGTTCACCATAATGTTTACTCTGGAAATGGGTCGCTCAAGCCGAAATTAATCGATTAAAATTTTTAACGATTAATCGATTAACAGTTTAACTAATCGTTGAAATCCGCAGCCCCACAACATCCAAAAAGGAAAGTCGACAATACAGGATTTCCAGTACGTTGTTCTGGTATGGGGAGTCGTAATGTTCATCCCAGGACTTTCTGCCATGCTCTCAGTTATTTGGGGCACACCACTGAGTCGAAAATGCCACTAAACAGGTGCAAGAAACTGATACAAAAGAAACTATAGGAATGGTCGTCACACATCTGATGACTATTTTGCTGCTTATGACAACTTTTGACAATATTTAGTTTCAAAAGATTTTTGCGATATTCGTTTTCCCAAAATCGTCCCATTCTTATTCATTTGTTGGCCAATGGTTAGAAAAGCAACAATTTTCGACTTTATTAATAAATCCTTAACAACTTAAGGTAAATTTACATGCATTGCACTTATGCCTCCGATTGATATCCACTATTCAAGAAGTGATAGTAGTCAAGTCGATTAGAAACGTTCATCCCATAATTCGAGATGTTATAGGTCTTCGCCACCAAATTTTAATGCATTTCCAAAGATACAATGTTGCTGATAGCAGCTGTATATAAGTATATATACTAGTTATCAGAACACGGTTGGTGTAATTATATTGCTACCGTATGGATAGATAGACGGATGGACGATTGACTTAATAGATGAATTAATGGATGAATGGATGAATGGACGGATGAATTAATGGATGAATTAATGGATGGATACAAGGATGTATTATACAATGCTTTCATGCATTCACTTAACCATCGCGTCATATCAAATAAGAACGGCTTGCCAATAATCTTGGAACATAAAGCACCCCTGCCAAAAATTACCTACATTTGACCCCAAACCCAACATCTCGTATTCCAACCACCCTCTTTGCATACGTTCGCCCTCCAGCCGCGTACCAACTACCAAGACCTGGATTAAGCCACCCTGTTGATCTTATCTGGACCAACTGTGCCACGGGCTGGGGCACTTTGGTATACTGCCAAGTCCAGTAAAGGGAATTTAATCAGATAGAATGCAGTTCAAACTGTCCGCTCCCACGGTGTTTATGATAGCCGGTATAGCTATACGGTCAGTCATATATAGCAGAACATGGGTCAGCGTACTCGTTATAGCCGAGTTGGGTATACGGGTCACAGGTCGAAAAGAAATCACGGCGCAAGTTTCTGCCGTGGTAGGGTTTTGAACGCCTGACCACTCGTTTGACAGTCCGGCACGCTAACCACTATACTATCTCGAAACCATCCCTCTCCTCTGTCTCCTCTCTCTGGTCTGTCCGGCAAAAGGTCTTAGAACCCTGATATAAAATAACTTCACCCATTCAATTCTTTGCTTGTATATATAAATTTTTTGTTTTTGTTTCAATGTATTAATCTTGCCATGCAAAGTGCTGTGCGTTTGCTATAGTGCTTCTCAATAAAGAATATTCTTACTTACTCACTTACTTACTTCCCTTTACCATCTATTCAGATTATTATATTATATAGTTTATTGATAACCGAAACCGATTGACACACCGCTATCAGGTACATTGTGAAATAGCAAAAACATAAAAAATACTAGTGAAATGCTCTGATTACAGCGACAAAATGAGTATTGATCTAATCAGAGCGTGATGATGATGATGATGAGTTCTCTGCATGAAGGAACGTCCATTGTCTTTTATGCCACCCGGGGATGAGATGAGTGAGGTGGTTTCCCGTTGCCTTCCTCACAGACAATATTATGGGTAAGCAACTTGTCCATGATCTCTGCGCAGTGGCTTGAGGTAGATTCGAACCTGCGACCCTCCGGTTACAAGGCACAGAACATATCTACGGATGAGAATATCTACGGACAACCAATTTGACTTGACGGAGCGCTCTTGAATAAGCTGATGCTCCGAGTTATAAGCCAGAGTATAGCGACTTAAAATGGCAGCAGCGGGCACTGACTGACGACGAACAGATGTCCTTATATATATACTCTAACTTCACCAACTGCCGTATACTCATGTAATGCCAGTCTCAAGCTTGGATAACAAAGGAGGGCGATGCTAATCATCTCTGTCATGACAAAGCGTCGCTAAACGGTAACTAACTCTTAAACTTAGACTTCGTTCGCGTGTGACCACGTGGCATGGGCAGAGCTGTCGCTCTACGCTGCGTTAAGTCTGGGCTCTTCGCTCTCTGGGTTTTCTGTATAAGTCGCTGCTGCCTCCATTCCGCCGGCGATAAAGGCACGCAACCTGGATGCGATGGGGAGGATATTGGGGATCAGGCCAGAGGGGAGGGAGGAAATTTCTCGCCCTATGTCGCCCGTGGTAGCTTATCGCCCAAAGCGCATGGAACGCGGCCAAGAGAGGGTCTGCAGGATGGGCGCCTGCTCTGACAACGTTGTATTATCTCGCATTCAGTCATATATATATTTATATATATATATATGTATATTTTGCATATATATATATATATATAAATATATATGTAAACGTATATATATGTAAATGTGCATATATATATACAAACATATTTATATACATAATACATATACATGTGTGTGCGTGTGTGTGGGCGTTCGATAATTAATTCTTTCATGGTTACCCTCTAACCATGCATGTTACTTTTCTATGCAAGCAGTCTTATTTATTACTATTCCTGCTATCAATAATTATTGTCATTATTATTTATTAGCATTATTTACTATTATTATTATTATCGTCTACTATTATGATCATTATCATCACCATTGTCACTATCATAATTATTGTCATTATTAGTATCGTTATAATCATGCGTTTACTAATAATAATAATCTTGTCTTTATTGAAGCGCCTGACAAACGCACTGCGCTGTACATTTACATGTTATGCAATTGAAACAATTCACTAGAACACAAATGACAGCAGACATAAATCTTAGCTACTAACAGAACAGAAAGCCTGCAATACACGGCGCTAATAGCAGCCTACAAAGCATGTCCGCCCTACGGAACTCGAACTCGGTTCCTCTCGCTCTCTATGCCAGTGTGTTATCCAATGCGCTATCGGGCCCCTCCCTAAGCACCACTATCTAATGACCAAGCAACAGTCGATGGCGCTGAGCAATTGAGAGTTAAGGGCTTGCTCAAGATCCCGACACAGTAATCGTCTTAGAGAGAGCTCGAACCCGTACCCTCCGCGTTACAGGCCGATAGCTGTAACTAGTCGGCTAACGTGAAAAATGCGTGAATAAACGCGGTTCGCTTTTCGTTTATTGGTACGATAACTAATTAGTCCGCTAATTGACTCGTTTCCCAATTAATGCCTTTGTTCGTGGGTCGTCTATTCATTCTTTCTTCCATTTACTCAGTCATTCATGAATTTGTTCATTAGTCCCTTCGTTCATGCCTGCCCTCTTTGTTCTCTGGTTGTCTGTATATATACCCCTGTATGGTATTCATTCACTTGCCTATGTCTTCATTCATTCATTCGCGTATTCGTTCATTCACCCATTCTTCCTTTCATTCACTCGTTCGTTCATGCCTTTATTCATTTACTCATGCAATCAATCGTTCATTCGTTAACTCATGCATTCATTCATTCATTCTTGCCTATAGACTATGCATTCATTCATTCTTGCCTTCATTCACTCATCCGGTCGTGCATTCATTCATTCCTTCGTGCCTTCCTTCCTTCATTAATTTATTCGTGCATTCATACCTCTTGCCTTCATTCACTCATTCGTGCTTTACTTCATTCAATTCATTCTTCCCTTCATTCATTCGTGCATGACTTCATTCATTCAATCTTGCATTCATTTATTCATGCTTTCATTCATTCCTTCTTGCTTTCATTCATTCATTCATTCATTCATTCAAGCCTTCATTCATTCATTCATGCCTTCAGTCATGCCTTCATTCATTCATCCATGCCTTCATTCATTCTTGCCTTTATTCACTCATTCTTGCCTTCATTCGTTCATTCATTTCTTGACTTCATTCATTCATTAATGCCTTCATTCATTCATTCATTCATTCATTCATTCATTCATTCTTGCCTTTATTCACTCATTCTTGCCTTCACTCATTCATATCATCATTCATTCATTCATATAATCATTCATTCATATCATCATTCATTCATTCATACCATCATTCATTCATTCATTCATACCATCATTCATTCATGCCTTCATTCATTCATTCATGCATTCATTCATTCTTCCCTTCATTCATTCCTTTGCGTCATCATAAATAGATGGGTCTGATGAGAGTAAGAGGGAGGGGCCGATGGATGATTCGCTGGAAAGGAACCGATGAGTGGGGGTTCGGGAAGGGGGGTTGGGGGCGACTGATATCAGAGGATCAAGGGAAAGGACCGCAGGCAGCGACAAAGGACAGACACCCATCCCACCCCATCCATCTTCCTATATTCACCCCTTACCTCTCCACCCTCGATGATTGACTGGTTCAGCCGGCTGTGGAATGCGCAACGGATATATACCCCAGCCACCCAGCAAGACAACCAGACAGACTTAGGGAGAAGAAGAGGAACAACCACAGATCCATTTAAAGAGACAGACACACAGACAGATATGCTTTGAAGTCCTATCCAACTAATGTCATTTTAATCATTTGGAAGGTAACTAAAGGAGCTACAGAAATCGCTTGAGGACATATAAGCATGTACGTATGCATACATACCTATGTACACATATATACATGCACAAATATGGTTTTACGTCAACATGCCTACATACATACATACATACATACATACATACATACATGCAGACATACAAACATGCATAGATACAGACATAAATACCTACATACACACGTACATACAGAAATGCATGCATAGATGCATACATATATGCATGCATACATACATACATAGATACAAGCATACATACGTATACATACACATATACATATACATACTTACCTCTTTCAGTCTATTAATGGCTCTTAATGGTCGCCCGGCTTCAATGTGCACTTCTGAACTTTGTAAGAAGGGCATTATCAAATTACAGTTGTATTGTATTGTATGCATACATACACACATACATACAAACAAACAAACATACATACAAACATAAAAACAAACAAACATAACTACATACATGCATATATACATACATACATACATACGAACGGGCCTACATACATAAAGACACACAGACATACACATACATACATACAAACAAACATACATACATACATACATACATACATACATACATACATACATACATACAGACATAGAACCACATACCGAACATACAGTCGGTCAGTCATCGGTATGCATGCATCTCAGCGAGGCCGGCCTCCGCCCTTCAGGCCGAATCTGGCCTCGTTCTTGTGACTTCTGGCCTTGGCCGCGTGATTCGAGGCCTCGTCATTGAGGCCGGCATTTTAAACTGACATTTCATTCTGTCGTTTAGCCCTGTTTACTTGTTGACTAACTGCTCGAATTCAGTACAAGGGACGGGGCCAAATGGGGTAACAAAAATGCTCGTTATTAGGCCATAGACACTAGTATGCTAATTATTTGGGTCGGGTCATCGCCCCATATAGGGAAAAGCCCCCGAGTGTGGGAGGGTAACAGGGCCAAGGTGCAGGAACAAAGCCCTTGACGTTGATAGTTACTCCACCCTATAGGGACCAAGGGTTTTTAATTAATGTGCTATGCAGCTGTGCTGAACATAGGCGTCCCCCACCCATGTGGGAAGACAGCTGACTGCCTCTCTGTGTGTGTGTGTGTGTGTGTGTGTGTGTGTGTGTGTGTGTGTGTGTGTGTGTGTGTGTGTGTGTGTGTGTGTGTGTGTGTGTGTGTGTGTGTGTGTGTGTCTACCTCTTTCTTCCTCTGCACTCCGGTCTCCTTTCACTCTAAAGAGGTGACTTCCCCCGTTTATACATCGATCAATGCACATAAACCGAGTAAACAATACAAACATACATTCAAACACACATACAAAACACATACAAGCAAACACATACATGCAAACACATACATACAAACACATACATACAAACACATACATACAAACACATACATACAAACACATACATACAAACACATACATACAAACACATACATACAAACACATACATACAAACACATACATACAAACACATACATACAAACACATACATACAAACACATACATACACATATATACATATAATCTGCATGTTACGGCGTATGTTACGTATCTTAAGTGATTATATACATAATATAATACACACAGAACGCAAGTCCAGTGGTTAGCGCGAGAGGTCGGGGGTTCAAATCCACGCCTGGACAGAAATTTCTGTTCCATGTGCACCCCAGCCAACTCAGCTATAATGAGTACACTGACTGTACACTGTCAGTGGGAAGATGAGACGGCGAGGGCGAGGATTGGCCACATGCCCTCATATACCGAGGCTAGGAAAGTGAAGTCGCTGACAATTCATACCCATGGCTGCCTCTTAGGCTAGGTCAAGGGACTGGTTTCTTCTTCCATATAATATACATACACATATAAAGTAAATGTAAGAGAGAGAGAAACAGAGACAGACAGAGAGAGAGAGAGACAGACAGGGAGAGAGACAGACAGACAGACAGACAGACAGACAGACAGAGAAGATGCGTTGCCCGATGTGCACGGGAAGGACGAAGTGATAAGCTAAGTATAAATTGTATTTTATATATATATATATATATATATATATTGTATATTATATATATAACATATATATATATAACATGCAATAAGTTACATATCTACATCTTGTAAGGTTATATATATATGTGTGTGTATTTAAGTATATATATGTATGTGTATATGTATATAATAGAAGTCCCTTATAAAGACGGATGTATTGAAGCGGGGCACGCAATGCGTCCCCGGTCGGCAAAGAGAAGCTTCTTCTTCTTCTGACATGTCAGTTGAATTAAGCTGTACGTTTTTCCTCTTCAAGTCCAGCGGTGCGGCCCGCAAGGGGGCGGGACATGGGTTACGATTGTAGCCACCCTCCCCACACGTGAGGGGCGGTGGGGGGGGGGTGGAGTCATAGAGAGATCGCGCCCTGCTGCCCCGTCTATTCACCTGACAGGGTCAAAAGGTCAACGCCTTACGAGAGACATCGAAAACACGAGAGGCACACAATGAAAGAAAGAAAAACCGGGTTAGCGTACACGTGACTCTGTCTGTCTGTCTGTCTGTGTTTATATGTCTGTATATCTGTGTGTGTGTCTCTGTTTATATGTCTGTATATCTGTGTGTGTCTCTGTTTATATGTCTGTATATCTGTGTGTGTGTGTCTCTGTTTATATGTCGGTTTATCTGTGTGTGTGTGTCTCTGTTTATATGTCTGTATATCTGTGTGTGTGTCTGTTTATATGTCTGTATATCTGTGTGTGTCTCTGTTTATATGTCTGTATATCTGTGTGTGTGTGTCTCTGTTTATATGTCGGTTTATCTGTGTGTGTGTGTCTCTGTTTATATGTCTGTATATCTGTGTGTGTGTCTGTTTATATGTCTGTATATCTGTGTGTGTGTCTCTGTTTATATGTCTGTATATCTGTGTGTGTGTCTCTGTTTATATGTCTGTATATCTGTGTGCGTGTGTCTGTTTATATGTCTGTATATCTGTGTGTGTGTCTCTGTTTATATGTCTGTATATCTGTGTGTGTGTCTCTGTTTATATGTCTGTATATCTGTGTGTGTGTCTCTGTTTATATGTCTGTATATCTGTGTGTGTGTCTCTGTTTATATGTCTGTGCCTATGTGTGCCTATCGCTGCACAACTCTATTTTGTTTCAATGGACTCCTGAGCGTCTTAAAATGTGTTGCCATTCAGTAATTCGTTCATTCATTCAGTCATTCGTTCGTTCATTCAGTCTTTCATTCAATCACTGATTGATTCAATCACGCGGCTATTCAATCAATCGCTTGTTCGTTAATTCATTAGTTCCATTATCCGTTCGTTCGTTCATTCAATCACTCACTCACTCGTTGTATCACCGTCTGTCTGTCTGTATGTCTACTTGTCTGTTTGTCCGTCCGTCTCTCTGTCTGTCTGTCTATCCCTCTATATGTCTGTCCGTCTATCTGTTTGTCCGTCTATCTGTCTGTCTATCTGTCTGTCTGTCCGTCTATATGTTTGTCTCTCTATCTGTCCGTCTATCTGTCTGTCCGTCTATCTATCTGTCTGTCTGTCTATCTGTCTGTCTATCTATCTGTCTGTCTGTCCATCTATCTGTTTGTCTATCTGTCTGTCTGTCTGTCTGTCTGTCTATCTGTCTGTCCGTCTATCTGTCTGTCTGTCTATCTGTCTGTCTGTCCATCTATCTGTTTGTCTATCTGTCTGTCTGTCTGTCCGTCTATCTGTCTGTCTTTCCGTCCGCCTACCTGTCTGTCCGTTTATCTCTCTATCTGTCCGTCTGTTTGTTTGCCTGTCTGTGGGTCTACACACATTTACATATTAACTTGCCTTCCAGCTCTTCTTTAACACTCTTCCTCTCACTTCCTGCCATTCCCAATACGTCTTGTCCCTCGCTCTTCCTCCCTCCATCCCTCTGTCCGACCACCTGTCTTCTTCCCTTCTTCGATCTGCCTGTTTCCCTATCCGTCGTCAACAACAAAAACCCACCCACTTACAAAAAGCTCAGTAATTGTTGACATGACCCAGAAAGAAGCTGTCAAAATCACCTCAAGAACGTACGCACCAGGAAGGACACACATACAATCTGAGCACGTGTCAAAAAATATATATATACATATAAATTATATATACCATATATATATAAATACATATCTATGTATACGAGTGCATTGAAGTATTTTATTTTGAACACGTGCCATATACATATACAGATATATGTATATATGTATATATATATATATAAATGCATATATATATATATATATATGTATAGGCCCTATATATGTGATATGCATTCATTTGTAACTTAACGGACTCCGTGAAGTTAAGCATGTAAATTGAGATCCTAAAATAGGTGACCCGGAACATATATAGGTGCGTGTGACCCGACCCAAAAATCCGCTGCAGATATGGACATGTAATAAAGGAAATAACTGGAAGGCATCCCATCCAGTCCACACGCCATAATTAAGACGGACACGGTTTCTGTCTGTCTGTCTCGATGTCCGTCCGTCCGTCTGTCTGCTTGTCTGTTACTAATGAACTCCGTTAACAGCGTGGGACAATGGTGGCATTTTAAGCATTAAAAACGAGAGTAAACTTCCTCAGTTGACGAAGGTAGAGGGGTATACGGTCATAGAGTGACATACAGACAGACACAAAGTGACATAGAGACAGTGACGGATAGGGCGAGAAAGTAAGAACGAGAAGGACGATAGACTCATCTGCAAATACATGATGGAAAGACAGCTGCGTGCATGAAGGACAGTAGCAAAAAGGAAGGAATCTCAACGAATTACAAGAGATTAATCTCATATGTGACCCAAGGGATCAAAATGAGTCGCATATCGGAAATTTTAGAATAGGAGTATTTTACATATTCTTAAAGACCACATTTTTTGCTTTAAAATGACACCAAAAGATTGGTTCTAACTTATTTTTTGACAAAGTTACGAATGATTATATTTTTTATCTGAAAATATTTTCATTTATTTTAATATATAATCACAAAAAATAAAAGTATTCTCTGTACAAAATTATGAAAATACACATTAAAACAATGAATTTAATCAAATGTGAGAAATCAGAAATGTAAAAAAATTTGAAAATAAGAAAAAGTGACATTTGATCATATTTTGCTGTTTTCCTATAGGAATGTAAATTGCCGACAACCGAACTCATTTTGATCCCTTGGGTCACATATTCACTTACACCAAGATATCTGACACGCGCTATATAAATGTTGTCGTACGTACATACTTAAATAACTCCGACTTTGTTCGTACTCTGACAGTTCCAGTCCCAAGTCTGGAGAAAGGAGGAGGGCGACGCTAATGATCTTTGTTATCACATACATGTATAATTGTATATAGTGTGGTTAAACTGAAACTACTACTATTATATACTTAGATACAAACATACATCTATAAACATATGCATATACCCATATAATCGTACATACATATGCAAACATACATACATACATTCTTAGGGTACCCCCAAAAAAATAAAAGTTGTAAATGCATGGCTCCACAAGGCTGCCCTTGAAAACATGAGCCTATATGCAAAATTTTGGACAGATTGGTCGCTCCTTTTACAGACTTTTACGTTAAAAACATGCATCATTTTGAATTTCAAGTCAGTTATTAGTTTGAACAATGAACAGCCTTATCAAACCATATACTGCAGTGTTACTGTTTAGTCAAAGTGCATTAAAATGCAATGAATTTGTAATGCAATATGGTTTTCGATAATTAAAGCAGTTATCCATCTCCAAAAATGACTGTAATTGAAGTTCTGGAAAGCCTGCAACTCGCGATTATTTAGTTGTCTTTTAGAGTCTCCTTTGTTGGCGCAGGAAACATTTTCCCATGACAAGAGACAAGTTGAAACAAGTATTGTTTCTGTGACTCATCCTTAGTTAGTACATCATTGTAAGACTGGATCAGAGCCACTGCACGTTCTGTGCAGTCATTGACGACCTTCAACGGTATGACATTAGCCTTAATCGACTGGAAAGATGAGTCCAAAGGCCAGAGAGCAGGAGGCTTTGATAGGAAGGTTTTGGCTTCTTCTTGACCCTGGATATAGTAAGAAGATCAAACACTTTTATAGCTCTCCTTGTGACATACGCCTTCAGTGGGAGTGTGGTGGTCGAAGGATTTCCTGTCCAGCCGTTTCATGGATAGCGGATTATGTCGGTGAGTAAGGTTTTTCACCATAGTGGTCTTGGTATCTTCACTGACGTGCTCATCAAACAAAGCAATTAATTAAGGATATTCTTTATTTAACCAGCTATAACAAAGATGAACTCTGGTGCACATAAATGTAAGATTACAATTAATACCGATACAACATCCTAACCAAAAAAGTCTTCCTCATAAGGTTATCAACTTTTGGCAATATTCGGTCAAGCGCTCTCGGTCTAAGTGGCCACGGTGCTCGGAGAAATACCAGAGATGACGACTGAATGCCTCCACTGCTGCTTCTCTGATGACACGCTCTGGGTATTCATGAAGCTGTGCTCGAAGCTTCTAATCATTGAATGGTGACAACTCTGCTTACTTGCATTTGGTCGGCTACGTAGTTTTGCCTTCGAACAGCCGCTTGAGCGCTCCTGATATTCTTGCAAGTGAAAATGTTGTCGACATCAGATGTACTTGAACTTGGAGGATCTTTTTGCCGCATTTTAAGAAAGCGTTTGTCCTCTTGATTGACATAGAAGTCATAGCATCCTTTCGTGAGATGTCACAGTTAATTTAAATCGACCTTAAACTGTTCCGCTTTGAATCGGCAGAAATTTTGACTTTTAAGTCTGTTCTTCTTCAGCCGCCTGTAAACTTCATAGACCTCCGGAGCTTGTGAACACCCGAATCTACACGCTGTGTGGGATTCTACCCTTCTCCCATATTACCAAACGCAGCAACTATTGCTACTTCACGGCTTCACCAACAGTACTGTTAGTCAATTTTAATGATGAAGCATGAAATTCCTCAGGATAGCCCCATTTGTTGGTATAGTCCAGACTAGAGGAGCTGTACCGATATCGCTTTTTGCCGATTATGCCGATACCGCGTATAGCCGATTATTATATGCAATAATTCAGGTAAAAATTATTAAATTATAACACCAATTTTGACATCGGCACCGATTAACCGATTATTTCTGCCGATAACCGATTATACCGATTGTTCTAATAATAGGCCCGATTACGCGTATGGCCGTTTAATCGGTACAGCTCTAGTCCAGACCCAAGAATGTCCTTGTCAGGCATCCTTAACAGCCAACATTGTGAGGGAACTCCTCGCTGATGCCATGATATATCTGCGTCGTAAGCTATTTCATATTCAAGGATGGCTTCACAAATGACAAAAAATACTCGAATCAAGCAGTATAGAGAGCAATAGTGAACAATCCAAATGTAAATGAAACAAATTGTAATGGAAAACCCTAGTTAATAAGTTAACGAGCAAAATTTTAAAATTACCTCTAATTCAGCAACCGTTTCTTCAACCATACTTGAAACAAGCTCTTTTATTTATAAATAAGCTAGATTTTATCATTTAGAAAGAAGGTGCTTGGAGTTCTTGGGTGATAATTTGAACTTATAATGTAGCTATTACAAGGAGCGACCTCTAAACATGCTCAGATCTCTTCAATTTTTAAGCACAGACATGAAACATGCATGTACATTTATATATGCATTCTTTCATGCAGATATAGTATAAGAAACGTACATACAGTCATACCCACTATAAGTGCATGAACACACACATACATAGATAGATACAAAAAGATACATGCATACATATGCACATACTGTACAGTACGTTTAGGCGATTGAATATCATTCGCTAGGCGGCTCGCGGTGGCGCTTCGTGATTTGTTAAGATTTAACAAAAGTTAACATAAGATTCGTACACTATAATTTTCGTACGTTCAGAGACAAAGCCAGTTCAATCCTCTGTGCCTGTTGACGTTGTAGTAAAGACAATAATTCATAACCTCTGTGTCTATTAACGTTGTGAAAACCGTTCAGAACCGGAGTGAAAATGGATCCGAAAAATATTGTCATTGGACAATTACAGCATAAAACTTCGCCAACTACTTTGGCTTCTATTCTTCCAATAACTAATCTGATCAATCAATCAATCAATCAATCAATCAATCAATCAATCAATCAATCAATCAATCAATCAATCAATCAATCAATCAATCAATCAATCAATCAATCAATCAATCAATCAATCAATCAATCATTTATTTCTGTAACCATCAGAAGAGAAAAACGAACAATGAAACAGTAAGGCAACGGTTTGACATATACTGGCTACAAGGAGGCCCAGAAGGGATCATGGATCCCGCTAAATAGGGACACCTAAACATGTAAAAAAATACAGATAGGGAAAGAAAGACAGTCAATGAAACTTAGAGCAGAGTAAGCATTGGGCTCAAAAAACAAACAACAAACAAAACTAAATAAAATAAGACGGATTCATCAAAAATCACATTAACAAAAAGAATATAATATATAAATAATTGACGGTGTATATATTTATTTATTAAGGATATTGTCAATAATCATTTATAATAGTTTCGTCTAGACTTTTGCCTTCAGGACGACTGGAGACTTTAAATCCGCCTCACTGCGATCTGTGGTGTGCGCCTTGACACGAATGGGTTGACTCGGAATGATCTTCGCCCTAGAATCCACCAGCAACACACCGGATTTCTGTAGAATTGTTCGTTTATGTGGCGCCATTTAAGTCCGCAGTTACTTGCCCTCCGTGACCACGAATGAAGGAATTGGTTCTGCCAATGGATGCCATTTACTTAAGATACAGGAATTATTTATGCTGATGACGGCTTAGATGCGAAGAGTTCAAATACCTCACACTTTTAGCGAGTTACTTAAGAAATCGCTGTATTAAGTGTCCTCATACGCACATACATGAATACATACATACTTACACTATACATAGATACATAGATACATACATACATACATACATACACCCATGCTTCTGATCAAGATTGGCTGATTTTCTTAGATATATATATATATATGCGGGACTACAATGATTGTGCAACAAGGTGCGATTGGCATGCAGTTGGTTTATTATGGATATTGTCACTAACCTACTTGATACACAAAACATTTATTGTCAGGATACTTTATACTTTTTAATTAACTATGTTTATGAGATGTCTGTACACCAAAGTGCGATTAACAATTGGTTAATAAAGAATATACTTACTTATTACTTACTTACTTACACACATGCATACATACTGTACATATATGAAGGGGTACATAAATGCATATATAAATACACACATACATACATACATACATACATACGGATATGATGTTGAACCCGCCGACAAAGAACTAGATCCAATATCTGAATTGGCCGCGGGTATGACATACAACATCGCCATTTGCTTTGCGGATGCTCATCTTGCAGTCTGACTGCATAGCAACAGCATCCTTAATTAATCACCCGCTTCCGTATGGGGAACCTGACAGAAAGTGACAAGGGACTCGATGGACCTGAATAGAGATACGTTTCTGGTGGGAGAGTACAAAAGGTTCGAGCCTCCTCTGAGACGACGGTGACTGCGTAGGAAGCCCTGAGCATGTCCTTCACTCGCAATTGCTCAGCCCCATCGATATGACAATAGGTAATCATCATCATCATCATCAGTTCCTGACGCCAGCCCTCTGGCGGCGATGGGTACAAATGAACGATCTCCACTGTCCTTAGTCACTCGTCAAGTCCATTGCTCCCCTTAGTGTTAGTCTAAGTGATGTTATGTCTTCATTTATATTATCTACCCAGTGTAGTCTTGGTCTGCCTTTGTTTCTTTTTTATTCGAATTTTGCATGTAGTGCATTGTGTGGGATTCTGTCAACTTGCATTCTCTCTATACATGTATGTCCAAACCATCGGAGTCGTTTTTGAACGACTTTGTCTAGCAGAGTTGCTTGAATACCTAACGATTGCCTTATGTCGTCGTTTCTTACTTTCTAATATCTTGAAATCCCAGCCATCTTCCGTAGCCAACTCATTTCTGCTGTAAGAATTCTATTTTCATCTTGTTTTCGCATTGTCCCGCAATGACATAATCGTCGTTGCTGGGGATTTTAACGAAAAAGTCTGCACAGAAAGCGATGCGTGAAGAGGCACCATTGGTAATTTCGGATGGGGAGACATGAATGACAGCTGTGTGAAAATCCTCCAGTTCTAATTACAAAAGACTTGAAGATATTGAACAATTTCTTCGAAGGAAAAATCACAAAGGAAATGGACATGGACATCACCCGATGGAAAGACACATAACATGATCGACTATATCATAATAAGCAAAAGATGGAGCTCAAATGTGACAAACTGCTGATCATTCGACGCACAAATTGGTTCCGATCACAAGCTATATAGTACAATAGCCAACTTGAAACTGAGATTAAGGAGAGGAATACGACCAAGACAGAACATCAAATACGATACCAAGAAACTGACAGATAATGACATCCGACAAAAGTATGAAGACGAGATAGAGAGGAACATACAGATCAATGATCAGGACACCATAGAAGATACGTGGTCAAACATACAAAGAGGAATACAAACAGCAGCCAACAATGTAGTCGGAAGAGCTTCCAAAAAACCGAAAGACCAATGAATATCAGACGAAGTATTAGAACTCGTGGAAAAAAGAAGAAACATGGCAAAACAACAAACTTACACTGCAGACCTTAAACAATTCAACTGCCTCGCTAGAGAAATCATAAGGAAACTGCAACGAGATAAAAACAACTGGATGGAACATATTCGTTTTATTGTAAATTCTAACTCAAGGATGACACGCCGCACCCACAGTTGCAGAAAGGTTACAAACTAAATGATAATAAAAAATGAAGTAAACAGAGTTGGCTTATGGCGTCATAGAGAAATTCGCTTATAAAGGATTCTTGACAATGCAAAGACGCTGAAGGAAGATGCTTTCAAGATAAGCAGAATGCAGTAAGTATATAATAAGATAATAATACTACTTAGTGGACAATTTGAGCTCAACGTTCCATCAATCAAAAACGCAAATGGTGAAATACTAGCTCAGACGATTCAAGCATTATACAGAAACGATGGAAGGAACATTTCGAGTAACTACTAAATGTCGACACACATAATGACCCTTCGGTTCTGACAGAGTTGTCCATAAACAACACTGAAGAAAAGATGCCAAAATTTTACAGGACGAGGTAAGAGATGCTCCATCACCCGATGGAAAGACACATAATCTGATCGACTATACCATGACAAACAAAAGATGGAGCTAAAATGTGACAAACTGCAGATCATTCGATGCGCAAAGCGGTTCCGATCACAAGCTATTATTATTACTACTTGCAAATAAGGAAAGGAATACGACTAACAGAGAACATCAAGTATGATACCACAAAACTAACAGATAAATGACATCCAACAGAGGTATGAAGACGAGATAGAGAAGAACATACAGATCAACGATCAGGACACCATAGAAGATATGTGGTCAAACATACAAAGAGGAATACAAACAGCAGCCAACAACGTAGTCGGAAGAGCTTGCAAGAAACCGAAAGACCAATGAATATCAGACGAAGTATTAGAACTCGTAGAAAAAGAAGAAACCTTGCAAAACAACAAATTTACACTGCAGACCTTAAACAATTCAACTGCCTCGCTAGAGAAATCATAAGGAAACTGCAACGAGATAAAAACAACTGGATGGAACATATTCGTTTTATTGTAAATTCTAACTCAAGGATGACACACCGCACACAAACAAGCTCACAGTTGCAGAAAGGTTACAAACTAAATGATAATAAAAAATCAAGTAAACAGAGTTGGCTTATGGCGTCACAGAGAAATTCGCTTATAAAGGATTCTTGACAATGCAAAGACGCTGAAGGAAGATGCTTTCAAGATAAGCAGAATGCAGTAAGTATATAATAAGATAATAATACTACTTAGTGGACAATTTGAGCTCAACGTTCCATCAAAGACGGAAATGGTGAAATACTAGCAGACGATTCAAGCATTATACAGAAACGATGGAAGGAACATTTTGAACAACTACTAAATGTCGACACACATAATGACCCTACTCTAAATAAATCACCAGCATGGATGGAATCACTACGGAAATACAAGGAACAGAAGAAACAGTTGTTAAAGCTATGCATATATACCCTTGTTGCACAAAAATTCAACACGAAGATGAAATAAATGAAGACTGGGCAAAATCGACAATCGTCCCAATATACAAAAGAAAAGGAGATACACAAGACTGCAAAAATTAACAGAGGCATTAGCCTACAGAGCATTCCAGGAAAGTCTTCACCAAATGATTCAAAATAGAATGAAGCAGTAGGCTACGTTGAAAGAACACTAAGTCTTGGAGAAGAACAAACCGGGTTCAGGCCAGGAAGAAGCACTACTGATCGAGTCCTCACAATGAGACAGATACTTGAAAAAGCATAGAACACAACCAGAAAGTCTTCATCAACTTCGTAGACTTCAAACAAGCATTTGACAGCATATGGCACGATGGAATGTGAAGAGTGATGCAAAATGCAGAAACTTGTACAAGGGATATATCGAAAATCATCAAGTGCCATAAAAGTAGATAAAAGATCACAGAATACTTTCGCACGAAAACGGGAGTGCCACAAGGATGTATCTGAACTCAATGCCTATTTAACCTGGTATTAGCACACTGTAAATCCTCAGAACGCCGGACGCGCCCGGCAGCACATCTGAAGTGTTCTATAAATGAACACGGGCGTTTAAAAATATGAACACGCGTGTTCAATACGACGCGTCGTGCGTTCAAGTTACGGAAAACAGACATGTAACCTACGTCAAAGACGCTGTAACTGTATAGGCCTAAAGGTCTAAGGAAAAAATTGTCCATCATAAGCCTGCTTAGAAATGCAGCATTCATTATGTAGCCTAAATGATTAAAATATTATCGAAATCAAGTCAGAAGACTGTCAAACAACGATAATGGCGCGATATAGGCTAACAATCAAAATCGTAATATAATATGACATGTAATACTGAAGCGTATACGATAAAAACAATTATAAATGGCATGAATAACCTTTAAATTCCTTTAGCATTTGTACATGAAGTAAGTAGAATACAAGTGTAGGCTACGTTGGAGCTGCATTTTTGAACACCGGCGTTCAATTAAGGACGCGTTGGGGTGCTATAATTGAACGCATGCGTTCAATCTTTGACCACGACACGATGAATATTAATCACGTCTTCGTCCGCGAATTCGTGTTGTGTCCATAAATAGTTCGCTAAGTTTGTGTTAAATATTCAGTCGGGCATCGCAGTAGAAATTTTTCTGAAATTGAGATATTATAATAATCTTATGTTTCGCTTTGTTTACGATATATTTTTTCATTTTGCAAAGCAAGTTAAACCATGTGCCCATCGAGGCACAACTATGTTCATGAATATTAATTAGGTCTACGTACGCGACCCACTTTCGTTGTTGCCTGTTCGCGGAATGGCGGTTATGTTTCGAAGTGCTGATAATTCTGAAGTCTTATTTTCAACGAAATTGCGGAATAAAATCTGTTGAACAGGTTCATTTTGTGCCTGAAATTGTTGTAAAACTACACAAGCGTGAGTATTTATCCGCGCGAAATAGCCTACGTGCAAAACGTGACCTCATTATATTCAGTAGCAAATTCGCTAAGTAGGCTACTCTAGACGCTATAGTACTTGTAATATCGCAAAGTTCTGATTCCTCAGTTTTATGTAAGGTAATTAGCCCATTTAGTACCTAACATGGATAATAACCCATTTAGCACTTAAAATGGATGGATAATAAAGAATCGTTGCGCCAGATCACTTCAGCATGAAGCAAATTTCAGAGTGGCATGCGGGTACGCAGCACAGAAATAGGCCTAATTATAATGTCAATTTAAAAGTGCATGACATCGTCATCACAAACAGGTCATAAATGCTGCTGTAAAATTTACTGATGAAGGGTCAGCTCCAATAACTTCAAGTGACAAGGGCGAAGTAGTCGGTAGTGGTGTTTTACTGCCTGAATTTGATGTTGTTTAACATGCTTCCTTTAGCATTTGGGAATTTAGCCTATAGGCTAAAGTCTATAACTAAATGTGATTTTGTTTTTTGTTTTTGTTTCTTTACAGCTTAAAAATGTAAAATTGATGTTAGAGTTCATTATTAAGTAGACAGTGTTAACTGCTAGAATAGATAATAATAGATTGGATCCCAAAAGTCTCTTTAAAACATATCGATTTCAAAACAGGCTTTCTAGTGGCACATTAGACGTTTGGAGATTATTACGATTACGATTATATGTGTGGTCTCTTTTTGTATAGGGTGCTGGCCGAATGTTACTCGTGCAGTTCACTTGTACAGCACAAGACACATTTCAGCCAGGGAAGTGAGAAGGAAAGAGGCCAGCATTTTCCAGCTTTCTCTAATAGTTGTGTTGAAGGTCAGTGACCGTTGATTCAGAAAGTTTTCTGTGGTCTAATTTTTATCACAATTTCTCATTGCTATAAATGTACACAAAATGTAAGGAGCAATTCAATGTGCCATGGTGATAACAACTAATTAATAATCATGGTTTGCAAATTACTCTTGAATGTAAGTTCTTTTTAAGGATATTATAACAGTTGCATTAGTTGAATGTTCAAGCAATTTTATAAACTAAAATTGATACATTTTCAACTGCTCAAATATATTTCCATATAATTTTGATATTTGCAACCTATCCAGTGTACCTAAACTATAGGAGAATGATGACTTGTACAATTGCTTCTCTCTGTGTCTTCACTTGTACAATTGCTTCTCTCTGTGTCTTCATGCCTGCCTTTCAATGTGCATAATGTTCAATCAAACGTCATCCATTACATTTTTACACATACTGTAGTACCAGTCATTTTGAATGTTTTGCACTTTGTTTCAGATCATTGCAGACAATGCTGTGGCACAGTATTTTGGAGACAGCGGAGAGTGAGCCCTGCATATCGTCGTTCTGACAGTGAGCGACGACATACCCGCATTTTCATTGATGGTGACACAGCTGTGACTGAAGTGCCAAAGACCAATATTCTGAGTGCCACCCTGCTGCTGCTTGTCTCACACTATGTTTTCGACCTAGAATACTCTAGGTTTTATGCTAATCTTTTGGGCGTTCTCCAAACTCTGACAATTATGTGAAGGACACCAGCAAGCAGTTCAAATTTTTCATTATGAAACTTTGTGCTGTTATTTAAAGTTTGCCATCTGGAGTCATTACCCGAGATTAACCACGTCTTATCCTGTGACACTGACAAAATCTTAAAGAACCATTTCTTGCAGGATTTTCAGATGCTAAAGTTGAATGTGATATTTGAATGTTAACAATTATCATCAATGTCAATGGCATTTTAATTAATTTCTAGTTAATTTAGGATATTTGTAGTTCTGTGTTCTGTTGGAATTGCATGTGTGCTTTTATTTATTTTTTATTAGCATTTGGATTTAAATTTAAATATCCATGAGACTTGGTTGTGGGTCATTCAAATATAGGCTATATGATATCCGGACAGAGGGAGGGAGGGTCATGCGAATGCGGACAAGGGAGAAAGTCTTATGGCTTAAGCAGACGTCCAGATGGGTCTACATGTACATGTGCAAGGCTTTTAGTTCAACCTGCTTTAAGCACCAACTTCAGTTATAAGATGGGATATATTACTTCAGTTTTTACAGCTTTGAGTGCTGTAATTGACGTATGGAAACTTGCTTTACTTTCAAGTTTCAAATAGCAAGTATATATTCAGACAATTCAATTATGCATTTGCTTATAAATTAAGATATAGAACAAGGAGTTTTGTAAGGGTGTCTTCTGCAATGCATGTTAGTGCATTATAACTGTTACCTGGCTTTGGAGTGCAGACGTCTGCAAAGTGAGAGAGTAAGACCAAAAGCGGACAAAGGGTGATGGAGGGTCCAAAGGAGGTACTTTTTGGGCGTCCTTTATGCACGAACCCTTACTGTGCAATTGCATTGAAGTATGATTAGTTTATATCTCAATTCTGACTTTCAGATAATAGCTGTGCTCATATTTTGTCTTAATTTTTGAATATATTAGGCCTATACATACATGCAATTGCTTTCGTTATATTGTATTGTATATTATGTATACATACGTGTTTTCTCTCAACTCTGAAAATTTGTGATTATTGCAAGTGTTCATAGGTTGGGAACACTAGTGTTAATGAAGAGCACATTGTTGTGTTCCGTTCATGAGCACTAGCGTTTAGAGCAGGGTTTGAACGCCCGGACGCGTTCTATTAGTGTTACATTTACGCGTTAAAGTATTTGAACACGTCATGCGTTAACGAGTAGAACACCCATTAAGCGTTTAAAAATCATAACACTAGTGTTCAGAAATTTAATGCTAGCGTTAACATTAGAAACGCCGGACGCGTTCTATTAGTGACGCGCATAGGTGTTCAATAATCATAACACTAGTGTTCAAAAACTTAACGCCAGCGTTAACATTAGAAACGCCCGGACGCGTTCTATTAGTGTTACAATTTGGCGTTTAAAAATGTGTTCTAGTTGTGAACACCCGGCTTTAGAGTGCAGCAGTAATGTCACTCAGCCTTTAACAATACCGAAGCAGGAATCAAATTAACTAGGAGGCTGGTGAATAATCTCCGAATTGCTCACGATATTCGCCTCCTCACTAGAAGCGGACCAGAACTACAGGATATTACGACACAGATTGACGATACCAGCAGAAGATTCGGCCTAATGATCAACGCACAGAAAACCGGAACAATGGTGATTGAAAAGACCACAGAGACACCAAAAACTACAAACAACCAAGGAGAAGTTATTGAGCAAGTAGAACAATTCGTCTACCTGTAAATGCAGGTGACAGTAACGAAAAAGACAAACAAAGAAGAATTGGAGGACAATGGAGGTGCTTCACAAGCACTTGGAATGATCGTATCATATCTGAGAATTTGTAAAGCGCCTCTTACAGTACTAGCTATTCAGAGGCGCTATCAGCGTGACAGCCCGAGGAATTAAGAAAGTCTTCAAGCAATGAAGGGATGAAGGTGGAACCCCGACTAAAATCTTACTGCGGATTGAGGGGGGGGAGGTCATTCCACATAGAGGGGACCACGATGGCGAAGGCACGGTGCTGGGCCGTGGCAGTCCTTGCCCGAGGAACTAGGAGATCAAGTCGATCGGCAGACCGGAGAGGGCGGGAAGAGACAGAATGATGAACATGATATGGAGAAGCAGAGAATTTACAAAGAAAACCAAGATAAAAATATGCGAGACGATGATACAACCGAGATTCATATATACGGATCGGAATGTTGGACAATGCGAAAACAAGATGAGAAAGGAATTCTTGTCATTAGATAGTGACGCTTAATAAAAGCGCAATAATAATCTTTCCATAATATGTGTCCAGCACACAACACCACTGCATTCAGAGGCACATTTACCAATGGCCACCATTGAGAATCTATTATAGTAACAGATCAGTTCACAATAGCCTAATAGAATAATAGGTTGCACGACTTCTTAATTTAGTGTCTTAAGAAAACAGTGACCACGTTTATATGTTACACAAATACATACACGGCACGCACACACGCATACATACATACATACATACATACATACATACATGTTATACATACATACATATCTACATTCACACATCATGCAATAAAAGTTTGTATTGCAACCTTTTTTGACAACTCCAATGTAATAATATTACGGTTCATGCAGAGAATGGCAACAATGGGAGGACCCAAAAGTGACCAAGATCCCGCTAACTAGATCCACCTAACAGAATGTACAATCACTAATAAGCACGGCCATTCAACATTTATAATAACATATGAGTTCACAAAAGGCTAAAGAACTATAATAGAGTAATAGGTTGCTCAATGTGCTTCATTAGTTTCTTAACCAAACAGTGACAAGTTTATTTATTACAGAAATACATGCACGCATACATAGGCCTACATACGTGATTGAGAATAATTCCGTGTTCTATTCAGCTCAAGTGACTCATTACATTAATTACCACCTAATTACTGCCACCCACGCACAAGCGCGACGTAATACACCCGAAGGTCGCTATAACGCGCCGTATCATAACGCGGATTCTGACACAAGGCGACTGAGAATTTAATTGTAAGCTGTTATTCATCTGTAGAAAATGACTCAGTAGAGCAGCAAGGTCGTTAAAATACAGGTCATGACATGGCGAACACGGACTTCCTTTTAATGACGTATCGGTGTAGATATTTTGTGCAACATTGTTAGAATATCAGTTAATTCCGACAACAATCCTCTGATCCGGAAATACGTATTTACTTCCGTGTCTCGGTACCGTGACGAGTGACAGAAAGTACCAAGAAATATTATAAGCGTTACACAAAGTACTGTATATTAAAAAGTAGAGTTACAACGACGCTATTCTAAGGTGTTGTTAAAGAACAATTGTAAATCATGAATTCTGCAGGAAGACATAGAGAAGAAGCCGAGCAATCCCTTAAGCTAGTCTTGAGGCAGCCATGAGTATGAAGGGCTAGCGAATTCATTTTTTCAGCTTCGGCATATGAGGGAGGGTGGCCAGGTTTATACCCTCGCCGTTTCACCTTCCCAACGACAGTGTCTCTGCCAGTGTGCCCACTATGGCTGAGTTGGCTATAAGGGTGCAAGTGGAACAGCCTGAACAAATTTCTGCCCCGACGGGGATTTGAACCCTGAGCTCTCGATTGACAGTACAGCCCGCTAACCGCAACACTGTCGAGCGAATACACGACCGAAAAATCAGATGCTATACAATACAATACAATGCACCTGTATTTGATACTGCCCTCCTTCCAAAGTTCAGAAATGCACACACGGCAAAATAGTAATAGAAACACCGAAGGTACTCAGCAACTGTGTGTGAAGAACCCTTGCTCAAAGTTCATACACGGTGACCAGCTATAGCGCAGACAGCGAGCGCCTCGGATTTGGTTTGTCCTTTGAGCGGCGCTATAGAAATGTCCAATTACAATTACAATCTTGTTCCAGGCTCTAACCTGTACTCTCGCGTTACAAGGCGAGAGCTCTATCCAATCGGCTACCACGCCACACGCAAATTTTCGGACGGTAACAAGAGACGACTCTAAGCACACGACACAAACTCACCTTGTCAAGAACGGACCCGTACGGTTTTCAGCGAAATGGCCAGAGATGATTATGATGATGACGATGCTGCTGATGAAGATGCTGAAGATGATGATGCTGAAGATGATGATGCTGAAGAAAATGATTGGAAACGATTAAACGAGCAGAGATGACGATGATGCCGACGACGATGCTGACAGGGAAGAGGTCTCAGTGGCCTCACCAACAAAACTAAAGCCTCAATGGTCTTATAGGGGAAGGAAGGAAGCTCTCCTATCCCGCTCTTCGGACCTTGATCCGACAACGAACGAATTCCAAGGTCCCTAACAGGGAACCAGCGTACCTCAACACGTGCAGTTTTACTTCCCCGCTTTTGCACGTACGTCAAACTACACCGCTTGGTAGCAGAGACAGGCATACACGGAGTTCCTTCAGCAGGCGCGAAGCCCCAACCGTTCGCCCACAGACCACGCGCGCTACGGAAGGTCCGACATATGTGCAACTTACGCACATAGACACTCATGACCGGCCCATAAAGTACATCAGCTGTAGCATCTGGTCGAGGTTCATAGGTCAGATCGACTGTACGAACGAACGATGAAATTAGCCACCGACACGCGGTAGCCGAATGGTTAGAGCGCTAGGCTTGTAACGCAGAGAGTACGGGTTCGAAACTCCTCTGAGATGATTACTGCGTAGGGACCTTGAGCAAGTTCTTCATTTATAACTGCCCAGCGCCCCTATATATGGATACCCGGTCAGAGATAATGGCCGATTGGTTAGAGTGGTCGGCCTGTAATGCGGAGAGTACGGGTTCGAGCCTCCACTCAGGCGATCACTGTAATAAGAGACCTTGGGCAAGTCCGTTACTCACAATTGCTCAGTCGTATGGTCGTGTGTGCACTTCTGAACTTTGGAAGGATGGAGGGCTATGTCAAATACAGTATAATTGTCAGGGCCTAGGACAGGATTTGGAGGCCCAGGGCCACAACTAATTTTCAAGGCCTTTTTCAAATATCTTTTAAAAACTCAACAGAAAGGTTGAAATCATCCTTCGCATATTCAAAGCCACGAATTTATCGATAATGCTTTGATAATTTAAAGTTTTAGCGATATCAGAATTAATGCTTAACATAGCCAATCCATTAAGACGCTGCTGACCCATCATGGAACGGAATAGTTCTTTGTTCTTTTCTGGTTACTGAATGATCTCTCGGCATCTGCAGCAGATATAGGTAACGTCATGAAAATTCTCAAGGAAATAAACACATTTGGAAACAGATGGACCAGATATTGTGTCACTATTTCTTGTAGTAGATTTCTTGGTGAAAGAGGAAGCTTGAAATTAATTTTGTATATTTCTTTGAGAAAAATCATTTCTTCGAGGAGCTCAGGTGATATGTCTTCTAAGCGGCTTAAAGTATATCTCTGCCTCTTTCAACTGATCGTCACTCATAGAATTGAATTGCCATAAAAATTCAAAATTCTCCACGATGTTTGCAATAGCTGAGAATCTTGTTGAAAGACTTTCAGAGAGTATTGAAAGAATCTTATTGAAAACTTTTCTAAAAAAGTCTTCAGCTTTCTCTTGTGTCGTGCATTTGCGATTGATGGTGAAGGTTTCTGATAATTCAAACTTCAAAGCCGCTTCTTTACTCTTCAATAATTCC
Organism: Aporrectodea caliginosa; assembly: GCA_020284085.1. NCBI lineage: Eukaryota > Metazoa > Annelida > Clitellata > Crassiclitellata > Lumbricidae > Aporrectodea > Aporrectodea caliginosa. The sequence goes on from JACEVL010002921.1 coordinate 177,643, forward strand.
GAAATTCCGAGGCCCTTTATCAAGTGAGGCCTGGGGCCAAATGGCCCCGGTGGCCCCCCTGTCCTAGGCCCTGATAATTGTAATGTATTATTAATAAATGCGTAATAACAGTACACATAAATACGGCTACGTGAGTGTAGTATACTGTAACAAAAGATTTATGTAGCATCTTTTTAAGATACACACGTAATAACTAATTCTATAACGTGTTCGTCAATACAACTATAGCGTATATACAAGCTAACGTTAAGTTACTGTGATCATCATACCAAGTTACAGCGCATCATACAAGCAGATGAAGAAGAGCAGTCCCTAAGCTAACCCGAGAGGCAGCCATGGGTTTGAAGTGTTAACCACTTTATTTTCTTAACCTCGGCATATACGATGTCGGGTGGCTAGTCCTCTCCCTCGCCGTCTCGTCTTCCCACCGACAGCATACGGTCAGTGTAATCATTATAGCTGAGTTGGCTGCCATGGGGGCGCAGGTGGGGCAGAAATCTCGAACTGAATTTCTGCCCTGGTGGGGATTTGAACCCCCGACATCTCGACTGACAGTCCAGCACGCTAACCGCTACACTATCGAGCAAGAACGTGCAGAAAAAGCTAACACTAGTATTCGCAGTACTGCCAATTAATTTCACAGTAGCTTTCACTGAATGTCACATTAATTTATACAGTAATAAACAAGCAACTATATTCTTTATTGACAATCGCGCTTTGGTGTACAGACATCTGAAAAATAGCAAATAAGTTTGTGAGATCTCATCGCTTGCGAAAGTGTATATATATACATATGTATATACATACGTATATATACATATATATATATTAAATACATATATACATATAATTATATGACTACGATGCTTACGTAACGGCGGAAATTAGCTCAGCTTTCATAAGCTTGGATCAATGCTGATTAGCTTAGCTTCATTATAATTAGCTTAGATTAGATTAGAAGCGACCACTAACCAGTGCATTATTATATATACGCTACAGAAGTTTAGATTAGATTAGATTAGATTGGATTAGTTTAGATTGGATTAGAACGAGCGCATCGTAGACGCACAATAGAGGTTACTGCGCAGTTGATAAACAAACACCACTGCTTTCGCTTCAAAACGAAATTTCAATAGACTAAATATAGGCCGCTTAGGCCCCGTTACAATTAGGAAGAACCGACGAAATAAGACCCCTACATCTCCCATCCTGTAATTGTAACACTGTAACGCAAAGTATTTCATTTACACTCCGTCTAAAATAACAAAACTTACAAGTTTGTATATATATATTTTGGCAATCATTTATTATCGGGGTGCGTAAGTTTACTGCCGTTTTACAGTTTCTTTTGGCATTGCGCGGAAGATACCACGTTTTCTAATGACGAGTTGACGACGCTGACCCTAAGTCTGACCCTGACCGACCCTCACGACGACGCATAAACTTACCCTAACCCACCAACACGACGCCTAACCTTATCATTCATATTTACTATGAAAGCATATTTAAGTATAAATTTATATATATATATAAATATATATATATATATATATATATATATATTCAAAAGATTTTCAGCTTCCTTTATAAATATTGATATATATACATTTAGTTACAAGTTCACAATATATATATATATATAATTATATATATTAATGAAATCGTGGAAACCGTGAAAAAGTGGGACGCGGTGGCGTAGTGGTATGTTCTGTGCCTTGCAGCCGGAGGGTTGCAGGTGAGTGAGTGAGTGAGTGAGTGAGTGAGTGAGTGAGTGAGTGAGTGAGTGAGTGAGTGAGTGAGTGAGTGAGTGAGTGAGTGAGTGAGTGAGTGAGTGAGTGAGTGAGTGAGTGAGTGAGTGAGTGAGTGAGTGAGTGAGTGAGTGATCACTCAATCATCATCATCATCATCATCATCATCATCATCATCATCATCATCATCAATCAATCAATCAATCAATCAACATCATCAATCAATCAATCAATCAATCAATCAATCATCATCATCATCGAAATTAAAATCATCAAACTGCCAAACTGACAATAGAGGCTATATACTTCGATTCCCCTTGCTAAAATAATAAATTGCGCTATATATTTAGCTCAGCTTTGTAAATATTTCATATATTAATACAAGTTCACGAACAAGTGTCATGGCAGGACAAGCCAAACACGAGAGATTTTACCTATATATTTAATAAACCTTTGGAGATATAAGGTATATGTTTCTTTACATCTATGTGACATGATCATCAATGTGAACACCCAAGAATTTCGTAAGATAATAATAATAATAATAACATCTTTTCTTTGTTAAGCGCCTGACAAACGCACTGCGCTGTACATTTACATGTTATGGCATGCAATTTAAATCTTAACTACTAACAGAACAGACAGCTTGCAATACAACGGCGCTAATAGCAGCCTACAAAGCATATCCGCCCAACGGAGGCTCGAACTCGGTACCTCTCGGTCTCTGTCCCAGATGTTATCCAATGCGCCACGGGCTTTGATTATGTAAATTAACGGCTATATTAGGCCTGAGTCTGGGTTAAGTTCAGTTTTTCTTTTAGGAACAGAACAAAATGAAATTTGTCTTAAATGGTTTAGTGATAATTTGTTGGCTTTGAACCAACAAATTTTAGTTCGACATTGTTTTAGCTAGTACATCAATAGACTTGTTTGACATTGGCATCGTCAGCAAACATCATAAAATTGAGTAGTGACGAGGCGTTCGAGATATCATTCACGTATATTACGAAAAACAGAGGGCCCAATATAGACCTCTGCGACACACAGGGTCTAATGTATGCGAAACATGCCTAATATATATGAGACGGGTTAGTATCGAAAGAGCGACTCGACGAAAGAGTGATATAACAAAAGAGCGACAAATCGGAGAGCAATTTTAAAAGAACAACGGAATAATTTCCGATTTGAAAGAGCGACAAAACAAAAGAGTGACAAATTGGTTAATATCGTAGTTTGTTTGTTCGGGAATTTACAAGTGGGATCGTGTATTAGTAGCCAGAAATTACTGACTATTTACATATTGTTTATCAAGGAGTTAAGCGAGTTTGTTCCGTATGTAAGAGAGAGAGAGAGAGAGTTTTAAAAGTTTGTGTGTTATGTTCATTTGAAGGTTTGTGATAAACGACTTCTAATGACTGGGTGCGAATTCCAGCCATGTACTTATATTTTGATGCGTATCGGGGTTCCGTACGTATACACTCTGGTGTTAGCTTCAAAGGGACGCGGAACTCGGGGTGAACAGGCTTTGGCAAAATGAATCAGACATTGAATGACACTTTAGTACATATATTAGACTCGTAGACTAAATTTAGTGTTTAGACTTTAAGCCTAGATTTATTGCTTTTGAATGAGTGATATAGGCCTACATTTTGTCGCTCTTTTGAATTTTGACTCCATTTCTTAGGTTTTCACTCTGTTGATACGGTATTTATGTCGCTCTTCTGCTATGTCGCTCTTACGAACAGATCACATATGAGGAGACTTCCATCTGTTAAATAGCCAGTGAGCCAATCAAGAAAATGTCATGTACCCGTTATTCCAAAATGTTCCAGTTTTCAAAAATAGAATTTCTTGATTCACCATGTCGAATGCTTTAGATAAGTCAAAGATGCCACCCATAGAAATGTAACTGTTATCTCTAGCTTCTCAGATCTTGTCGTATACGTCTCCATTACGACCATGAAACCCGAATGTGCGGTTCCTTTATATAAAAATATCCTTTGATGTTAAGTAGGACATTATTCATCTATACATAATTTTTTCAAAGAATTTTTAGAAGTATGGCAAGGTAGATATTGCCCTGTAATTACTCAGTTGTTTTCTGTCCCCACAACTTTATAAATAGGAATCACTTTGGCAATTTTTAAACTATTTGGGATAACACCAGTTAGCCTACAATATAGCAATTTTATCACTCCAGCAAGGGGAATCGAAGCACCCTCTAGTGTGAATTTGGCAATTGAGGATCGATTTCAGCCGATTTAAGTCCTCTAGTATAGGTAGAACGAAGATCCTTAGCAGTAAGTACTATTTCTACCGGTGATGTTAGTTCAATATTCATTGCGGAAGCCGAGGTTTCAGGAAGTCTCTAAATCTGGTGCCTGTGTCAGGTATTTGCACTGTAACACTCTAATATATCCTTACATGTCCTACTGCAATCTTGTATGAACCTCTACGTACCAACCTCGCCTAACCACATTGACGGCCTTGGAATTATACGTAATGTACTCTATAGAGCTGTCATCAGATATCTATTCTACAACTTGAATATAATATTACCTTTCGAATGCATCAGTAAACTGCAAGTGGGCTTATTCATGAACAAACTTCAATCGCATCAGATATATATCTGCTTATTTCAACGATTGGTTTGGTAAAATCTCCGAAGTACATGATCACTGTAATATATGCGATCAGCAATGAATTGCCATCAACGAAGGTACTCTCCAGTGCTGCGAGGCCGCACAGTATTGTAATATGTGGACCATTGCTATGTAATTCGTATACCTAATAGTCTTAAAAGCCTACCTATACAGTTTATCAATTTAAACGTAAATCCTATCGGTTTACCTATATAGACACCTTGCATACGATTGTTCGAACTACGTGCTTGTATCATTATCGTGATTGATTGAAATATGACAGAATCCTACACAATGCACTACATTCAAGATTCAAAGGAGAAAGAAACAATGGCAGACCAAGACTACGTTGGATAGATAATATAAATGAAAATGTACGATTACTTGGACAAACACAAAGGGTTTCAATGAACTTGACAAATGACCGAGGACAATGGAGCAAATTTATTCGTACCCATCACCATTAAATGGTAGGCGTCAGGAACTGATTTTGATGATATATACATTTATAATATTTAAATATAAAAGCTATTATAGTGTTATTGTTTCACCACAGGGTATACAATACATGTGTAATGTGTATGTATACTTAGTGGTGGAACAGTAACGTCTGTATAGAGCATTACGTCAAATTATGAATACCATAATTATGTTACCAGGTATAAATTTAACTATTCACTACCGCCTACGTGCTATACTGACATAGGTATATAGAAGTATAGATATTAGATAATCGCACAAGTCCTAAACACAGTAAGTGGCAGGAGAGCGTTACAGCACTCCCTTTCGCTAGCCCGAGATGCACCCGTAGGTATGAAGTGTTAGCGACTTCATTTTCTTAGCCTCGGCATACGAGGGCAGGTCTTCAGACCCCTCCCTCCCCTTAATCACCCCGCCTGTTCTTCCCGCCACCAGTGTTGTACGGTCAGGGTACCGTACTCATTATAGCGCCGTTGGCTAGAGGACGAAGGGTGACTGAAATCTGGAAGCAAATTTCGGGCCTTTACGTGGAATTGAACCCCGGACCTCTCGATTAACAGTCCAAAACGCTTACCACTACACTAGAGTGACTACACAAACAGACACAGCGCCCGACTAGATGGCATGAACGTGCAAAAAGGCTAGAAGACGTGCAAAAAGTACAAGACGCTAGTCGAAGTGAAAACTGCATCAGGTAAAATTACAAGTAACTCCACTGCTAGAAAAACCAATGCACAAAATTAATATAGGTGAACAGGGCTGCGTTGAGGTTATAAATGAATCTCACAGAAAAATGTAAGAATCGAGCAAGAACAATCAAATCAAGAACAAAACAATAGGAAAGAAGAAAGACCGAGAGTTATAAGAACCGCGCGAAAACAACGATATCAGCGAGAGGAAGAACCGCGTGAAAAGAACCAAAATTACCAGAACAATAGAATTAAAGAACTAGAATAAGAGCTGTTTAGAAACAAAGAAAGTCTTCAAGAACTACATGAAAGTGATCAAAGATTGAAATTCTCAAAAGAACGAGAATACATGAAAATTCTCACAAAGAAAAAAAAGAACTTCTTGGACAGATCACGAATGAGACACGCGTGAAAATGACCAAAGAATGTTAATTAAGAACTGCGTGAAAAATTAGCAAGGAGCGAGAGCAAACACTTGACCAAAAAAACGTATGCAAGAACTTAATAAAAGAACGAATAAAAGAACTTGCTCAAGGAACAAGAACAAAGACTTGATCAAAGAACGTATGCAAGAACTTGATCAAGGAACGGAACAAGAACAAAGACAATGACCATAGAACGAATACAAGAACCTGATCAAAGAACGAATAAGAGAACTTGATCAGGGAACAAGAACAAAGACTAGTGACCGAAGATTTTATTAAAGAATGAATACAAGAACTTGATCAAAGAACGAATTAAAGAACTTGATCAAAGAACGAATTAAAGAACTTGATCAAAGAACGAATTAAAGAACTTGATCAAAAAACAAATGAAAGAACTTGATCAAAGAACGAATTAAAGAACTTGATCAAAGAACGAATTAAAGAACTTGATCAGGGAACAAGAACAAAGATTTGATTAAAGAATGAATACAAGAACTTGATCAAAGAACGAATTAAAGAACTTGATCAAAGAACGAATTAAAGAACTTGATCAAAGAACGAATTAAAGAACTTGATCAAAGAACGAATTAAAGAACTTGATCAAAGAACGAATTAAAGAACTTGATCAAAGAACGAATTAAAGAACTTGATCAAAAAACAAATGAAAGAACTTGATCAAAGAACGAATTAAAGAACTTGATCAAAGAACGAATTAAAGAACTTGATCAGGGAACAAGAACAAAGATTTGATTAAAGAATGAATACAAGAACTTGATCAAAGAACGAATTAAAGAACTTGATCAAAGAACGAATTAAAGAACTTGATCAAAAAACAAATGAAAGAACTTGATCAAAGAACGAATTAAAGAACTTGATCAAAGAACGAATTAAAGAACTTGATCAAAAAACAAATGAAAGAACTTGATCAAAGAACGAATTAAAGAACTTGATCAAAGAACGAATTAAAGAACTTGATCAGGGAACAAGAACAAAGATTTGATTAAAGAATGAATACAAGAACTTGATCAAAGAACGAATTAAAGAACTTGATCAAAGAACGAATTAAAGAACTTGATCAAAGAACGAATTAAAGAACTTGATCAAAAAACAAATGAAAGAACTTGATCAAAGAACGAATTAAAGAACTTGATCAAAGAACGAATTAAAGAACTTGATCAAAAAACAAATGAAAGAACTTGATCAAAGAACAAATTAAAGAACTTGATCAAAGAACGAATTAAAGAACTTGATCAAAGAACGAATTAAAGAACTTGATCAAAAAACAAATTAAAGAACTTGATCAAAGAACAAATTAAAGAACTTGATCAAAGAACGAATTAAAGAACTTGATCAAAGAACGAATTAAAGAACTTGATCAAAGAACGAATTAAAGAACTTGATCAAAGAACGAATTAAAGAACTTGATCAAAGAACTAATTAAAGAACTTGATCAAAGAACGAATTAAAGAACTTGATCAAAGAACGAATTAAAGAACTTGATCAAAGAACGAATTAAAGAACTTGATCAAAGAACAAATTAAAGAACTTGATCAAAGAACGATTAAAAGAACTTGATCAGGGAACAAGAACAAAGATTTGATTAAAGAATTAATACAAGAACTTGATCAAAGAACGAATTAAGGAACTTGATTAGGGAACAAGAACAAAAGATTTGATCAAAGAACGAATTAAAGAACTTGATCAAAGAACGAATTAAAGAACTTGTTCAAAGAACGAATTAAAGAACTTGATCAGGGAACAAGAACAAAGATTTGATTAAAGAATTAATACAAGAACTTGATCAAAGAACGAATTAAGGAACTTGATTAGGGAACAAGAACAAAAGATTTGATCAAAGAACGAATTAAAGAACTTGATCAAAGAACGAATTAAAGAACTTGTTCAAAGAACGAATTAAAGAACTTGATCAGGGAACAAGAAAAAAATTTGATTAAAGAATGAATACAAGAACTTGATCAAAGAACGAATTAAAGAACTTGACAAAAGAACGAGGACTTGCTAGGTTCTTGTAACCGATGTAGGAAAGTAATAAGTTCGTATATATATGCAAAGAGAAAGGGGTGTTTTACGGAGAACTGCGTAAAACACCCCAAAATTAGAACAAAGCCGTACAGTGAGAACCAAGAACTGGCAATAAGGGCTTTAATGTAATGTAAATCAAGATAATATTATATATCGCGCCCTCCGAGTATAACGCATTCCAAGCACCTCCCGCAGGCACTCTTGTTATCCTAAACTAGAGTTCAGTATCAAACAAAATTCATCTGTAGACAAAATATCAACAAAATAACACGATAATTACAGATTATTGCAAATAATAACTTTCTAAATATAAACGAAGAACAAAGAAATCAGATAACGAGAACAGAAAAGAACAGTTCTCTATCAAACAAGGCAGGTGATTAAGAACACCCTGATTAATCACGAAAGCGAGAGAACTAGAGAGCCCCTGATTAAACCCGAGCAACGTCAATAACCCCAGACCCTGAAAATAACTGCGTAGTAAGCGCGCAACGAACAAGTGCGTGCCTATATGCATTGAACTGGCACGCGTCACAACTACCTCTATAGCAAATGCACGTGTCAATAGCACAAAGCCTAACAGCATAGCCAAACCCGAAAGAACTGCTACGCTTTCTTAATTAAGAGAGCTACTAGCTGTTCACTGGGTCGTGGACGAACTCTCAAAAACAGCTACGGAAAGAACACCACGTTACGGCTAATAACTCTATCGCTTCCTCCCACGGCCTCAAACCGACCGCTGGGCAGGAGGATCGACTCTCACCGCCCGCCTGGCAACCGCCCGGCCACCGCCGCCGCCACCGACGAGAGGTCCTGCGAAGGCCCGTCGTCGGGCGCCGATCGGGGAGCCGCGATGGGACCCTATTTGAAGGTAAGAGACAGCAGCGAACCTGACGCCATGTATCCTCCTCCTCCGTGCTACGTTGAACCCGTCGCGTTTATTATAATCCCGGACTGAATCGTAATAACATCTCACTCCCTTCTTTGAATTCGGCGATCGACTGACTGACGGACGGGCGGACGGACGCACGGAGGAGTATCGGCGTAGTAACCGGGCGTCAATCGAAGCCCGCCTGCCAATCAACGCCCGGTCACGTGACGCCGCCACAACGACCGATGACCCGACCCAGATATCCGGCGCGCCATTGTGCAGCTGCCGCAGCGCCCGACCAATGGCGTTACGCTGCGGGCGTTGCAGCCTGGCAACGGCTTTGTCCGATTGAGCCCGCCCGCTGGCCGAGAAGCAGGCGCAGGCCAGCTGCGGCCCAGAGGCTAGCGACCGACGGCGGGGCACAGCTGTGCAGCAGCAGGCCGCAAGCCCGCTGGCCTGACGCAGCCCGAGTGCGGGCGGACTGCACCAGCACACGCAGTACCGAAAGTGGACCAGTGGTACTGATGCACTAACGCATTGGCGAATAAGTAAGTAGGTAATTCAGAAGACTTGTAAGGTAAACGGTTACTTTACTCACCGCCCACTCAAAGATATTACTCAGCGTTTCTTGGCGTAAAGCCCGGTCTTTTACGGTCCGTAGGAACTAATGTTCAAGTCGGTCATTCAACCGGGGTAAACAGAGGCGACCTTCACGCGGGGGAATTTTATTGACAATCGCGAAATTGGATCAGGTCGTATTTCAGTAACATGACCCCGTTTTCGCCTGGTAATTGCGCGTTGCCCAGCAGGGATGCTAGAAACGACGTGTAGACTTTCCAAGTACAAGTTAAGCGTCGACAATCAAAGGTTGGTTTTGTAGCAACAGCTAGGGCCCGCAATTCAGTATTCACGTGGAGACCACAGGAATCCGGGCATCGACATTATTGGATAGTTACCTTTAAAAGCATTTAGTTCCAGTGACGAGGTGCTACAGGTTGTTGATGGTGAGCGATCGCTGGTGGCAGCAGTGGGGGAGGGACAGAGGAGCTGGGTGGGGCACGTGTTGGGGGGACTCCCTTCTGGGGGTCGTGGAGGGGGGGGAGGGGGCCGGGGCGGGTGATGCTGGGCTGGATGGCCGACGGATGCAGCGAGTTGGGGGAGGGGCACAGCACGGAGGGGAGTGGCGTCATTGAAGGTTGGAACCTGCCGAAGGGCAGAGAACTTAAAAAGAAGTTCCAGTAACTACCAAAGAGGAACGCAAATAACTATCTAAAAATAGCAAACAGGTACTGATTACAGTTACTATACCTTATTAAGTAATTATTTTTAATTGCTACACGTGTAGCAATTTTTCTAACAAAACCTAACGCAAAATGCCACCTGGCGATTACATAGAGGGTCAGAGTCAACCAGCTATTATTGTGCTTGATTTAATTTACAAAATAACTTGCGAAACTGGACCATTAATATTCACGAGAATTGTAATGAAAACTTGATTTTATGTTTACCACACGTAGCATGCAAACCGGATAAATAAGAAATATGCGTCAACAGACCAGCAAAACGTCAGACCTAAATGCCTTGCTGAACTTGCTTGTTCAAATCATACCTCCTGTTAATTTCGGTTGTAAAAACTTCAATCAATCAATCAATATTCGTTTAATTCCAAAAAATCCAGTTGACATAACGCAACTGGTTACAAATTACACCAGTTAGCTGTAGAGTCAGGCTTGTTCATTTAAATCCATACGTACAAGGTAAAGTTTGGTCAGTGTCAAGGGCCCTAGCATGTCGCTAAACTCTGGTAACTACCACTATAGTTTTCATTTTATCAATATGTCAATTTGAAAATAGTCCATCATAAACTACTAGGCCTACTACTTTGAAATTTTATCAAAATGCCCTGCTGAAATAAAATATAGTCCATCATAACTTTAACCTTTTCCGGTTTAGGAAGGCACAAAAATTTTATTAGACCGGAAAGGGTTAAAATGTGCATTTCTCATGGAACTTCAGTCTGATTAATTTTTATGCCTGCAAAGAAGCCAACATTTTTCTCTGTTGGTGTGACAGGAATTCTAAGAAATCCTTTCTGTGTAACTAACAGAAAGCATCTTTGAATACGGAAAGCACATCTCCTGACGTATTCGGTTCGAACAGATTAAGAGAACTGAAAACTTAAAAAATTGAAAATTTCAGAATTTCAGAGTTGCGCAAAGTAACTAAATTTTGTCCGTTACCATTATTTCGTAAAAGTCACTCGTTACTGTTGTACGCTGCTTAAAATACTGATTATAACAGCTACACAGGAATAGTAGTTAGTTACAGAAGTAAAGCAGTAACGTAAAACACATTTCCTCCATCCACTGCGTGGTAAGCCTGCAGGCTTCCTCTTATCTAACATCGAGTTTAAAAACTAAAATGCCAAGTTTAGCAACTCGACTATCGAGTTGGGATTCTATATTAACCTCGGGCATTTCCAAGTCTTTCAACTCCAATCTGAACTCGATACTCGAGTTTCTTCAACTTGATACTCAAGAATCAATAGTCGGTACTCGACTACAACTATAACATGCACAGACATAGCATGACCATAGCTTTTTATTGCTTCAAGTAACAAAACATCATATTTATACATCAATAAATACTGCATTAAAACAGCAAAGGGGAAACCCTTAAAGGACTACTGTCCCGCTGGCAGGGTAACCCAAGCACAAGTCAAAAATAGACAGCAACACGGTTATGCAAATAGAGTCTTAAGAGAATATATGTCTTAACTAGTTAACTAATTCGTAAGGTAATGACGTGTGTGTCCGCGATAGGCATGTGATAAATCTATAGTAACAGTTACTTGTTACTTCTCTAATGCTAAGGAGCGAGACCGACGGTAGTATAGGAAACACCAGCGGTCCCGCACAACCTCTGCTCTAGCAACCATGCACGTTCCACTCATACGCTCATGATGCAGCAGATCTGATTTGTAGGCGTAAAGAACTACGCATTATGTGGGTCAGAATGTACGGGCGTGTGTGTGTGTGTGTGCTTGTGTGTGTGTGTGTGTGTGTGTGTGTGCTTGTGTGTGTGACTACGCATGTGTGCTTAGTTCTGTATGGATGTATCGTGTGTTAAAAACATGCGTCATGCTAAGGCCGTGACCTTTTACCCACGAATAACCTTTCAACCTTAAAAGAAAAAACGGTGAAAAACAACAAACGAACATATAAAAAGGACACGTTAACAACGCACAAGTTGCACAACGCCAAGCGACCTTGTTCTTATATATAAACATAATGTATGTATATATACACACATATATATTATATAATAATAGGTCATGGGTACCAAGCGTTAGCGACTTCAGTTTCTTTTGATAATAGGAACACCAACAGCAACAACAACAGTAATGATATCAATAACACTAACGATAATGATAATGACAATGTCTCGCTGGGGGCCCCAA
>JACEVL010002921.1:195000-210000 GCA_020284085.1 Aporrectodea caliginosa
ATGATCGAGATGCCATATTGAGCATTAGCAAAAACCTCAAAAATGCCACCCCCATTCAAGTTAAAATTCCAACTTTGGTGTTTCATCAAATCAACGCTAAAGGGACAAAGTTCAGAAATGACGAACACAAATAATTCTCTCTCTGGGGTGGGGGAGATGGTGGAGGAGGGACTGGAGGGGATGGGGAAAGCCTGTGTCGGTTAACCCTACTCCCCATATCCGCTTATGCTGCTTTCACCCCATGTGGACTTCTATGGAGAGGCTTAAGGACGAGGCTTTGGCGTTCTGAAACGATTATAACTTTCAGGGAACTAAGCTATCAAATGAGTGAACTCCACTACTGTTTGTACTCTGACATTGCCAGTCCCAAGCCTGGATAAAGGAGGAGGGCGACCTTTGTTATCACACAGTATCGTTCAGGGCTGTTTTTAAGGAATTTTTAGAACTGCACAAACCCTTCTCTCTTTTTCAAAAAGCCATGGTAAATTATTCCCAACTGCACAAAATGGTTTTACAGCTGCAGAAATTCATTTAGAACTGCACTTTTTGCGTAGAACTGCACGCTAAAATTGCCCTGGTATCGTTAAACTGAAACTACTATTACTACTACTATCAAGTGAGTCCATCCACGGTCATCATCATCATCATCACCAGTTCCTGACGCCTGCCATTTGGCGGCGATGGGTACGAATAATTGATCTCCATTGTCCTCGGTCATTTGTCAAATCCACTGCTCCAGTGTTAGTCAAAGTGATGTTTTCCCGTCATTTATATCATCTATCCAGCGTTGTCTTGGTGTCAATGGCAAGATCAGACAGCAAAGGAGAGGTTGGACTACCACTCTCATATGCCGAGGCTAAGAAAATGAAATCGCAGACACTTTTCTTGTCCTTATTTATTCTAACTAGTAGCTCACGATCAACCTCTGCAGGCTCGGTCATTTCTTGCTATATTGCTGACTCACCATCATTGAAATCTACACCCAAACACGATTAGATACGTGTGACAGGGTAGCCGATTCGTTATAGTCCGTGACACACGGAGTCGGTGTCGTCGCTCTCCCTGCTGCCTACCTTCCAAATTCCTCCCTCCGTCCCTTCCTTCCCTTCTTCCCTTACTTCCCTTCCTTTCCTTCCTTTCCTTCCTTCCTTCCTTTCTTTTGCCCGGCAATTTCTTGGAAGCTGTGTGCAAAAGCAGCTATAGGAAGCAGTTTAACAGAAGGGCCCGTTGGGGGGTCAAGCAGTGTGGTAAAAGGGGCAAGATGGTTGGCCTTTGTTTGAGAGATGTAGGGTATAGGGAAGAAAGGAAACGCTAGTAATGCAAGGCTGAATATACTATGAGATAGACAGACAGACAGACAGACAGAGACAGAAACAGTCGGGCGACAGTTCATCCACTGGGTCGTAGGTATCCAAATGAGTCAGCGACATCCACCACCACCTCCCCCTTCGCACACACATACATCCACGCATACACATATATAATGTATATGTATATACAAATAGACAGACACACATACATACATACAGACATGCATACATACGGACAGACAGACAGACAGACAGAGACAAGTGAAACGCCAGACTAAGAACAGACGGACGGACGGGACAGGCTGTGACATCCTTTCCTGCTCTAATCTGAAATCCTTTGTCTATATCTATAAAGGCAGCGCAAGGTAACTCAATGTAACATATGGTAACTTAAGGTAACGTAAGGTAACTCGATGTAACATATTGTAACCTAAGGTAACGCAAGGTAACTCAATGAAACATATGGTAACTTAAGGTAACGCAAGGTAACTCAATGTAACATATGGCAACTGAAGGTAACGTAAGGTAACTCGATGTAACATATGGTAACTTAAGGTTACGTAAGGTAACTCAATGTAACATATGGTAACTTAAGGTAACGCAAGGTAACTCAATGTAACATAAGGTAACTTAAGGTAACTTAAGGTAACGCAAGGTAACTCAATGTAACATAAGGTAACTTAAGGTAACTCAACGTACTGTGCTGCGATTAAACGTTATAATTATAAATTTGACATTATTACAGCGTCCACGTGTGAAGAGTGACTTTACTGGGCGCTGGAAAGGAGCTTCAAAACTAAGTCAAATAATTCATCCATTAATTAATTGATTCATTCACTCGTTCGTTCGTTCATTCATTCATTCACTCACTCATTCTTTCTTTTATCCTTCGCTCTTTCGTTCACTCAGTCAATCACGCTATTTACTTTAGTCTTCTCAATAGAGAGCTTCTGGAATCTGGATTCGAATCCTAGCACCCGTCTTACGGAGACGGCCACTCTACCATCTCCCCTCGGACGTGTCTGGTCCCATCGATTCCATCCACCGCCTAACCTCCCCCTCGGTCAATCACCACCCAAACGGAGTCCCACCCCACCCTCCCCACACGACCCGACTGCTTCCTTTCAAAAACATCGGTTGCCCTCTCGCCCCGTCTACCCACATACCCTCACTCGCTCTTTCTTCACCCACTCTAGCTCTATTCAAATAAACCCCACCCTCCTTCCGCTGCTGGTCGCCCCTCTTCTATACCCCACATGAGGGTCACTGCGGTCAAGATGCCCGGACAAAGGAACCTTTGACCACGGACTCCTTTTAAGAAGCTGTAGATTAGAAGCTATGCCTAGCTATACAGTCCAAATGAGTCCATCCAATGATGAATCGCTTTATAAGTACAGAAACGTTCTGCAGTAGGTTGTTGGAAGAACTCCGTCACTGCACGTACTTTGGCAGTGCTAGTCCCAAGCCTGGATAAAGGAGGAGGGCGACGCTAATGATCTTTGTTATCGCACAGTGTCGCTAAAAAGAAACTACCAGGTCGTTGGAACCATTTATAGGGTCGCCAAAACAAAATGGCAACTGAGTGTCATAGGTTTGATTCCCGTTTGATGTAAGAGGTAGAAGTAGTAGTAGTAGTAGTAGTAGTAGTAGGAGTAGTAGTAGTAGTAGCAGCAGCAGCAGCAGGAGCAACAGCAGTAGCAGTAGCAGCAGCAGCAGCAGTAGTAATAATGTATGTATGTATGTATGTATGTATGTATGTATGTATGTATGTATGTATGTATGTATGTATGTATGCATGTATGTATATGGCCATTTATATAGCGCCTTACATAAAACTCACGAAGGCGCTAAGTAATAATAAGCAATAATAGTTGTAGTAGTAGTAGTCGTAGTGGTAATAAAAATAATGATAATGATAATTAGTATTATTATCTTCATCATCATCAAAATCATCATCAATGTTATTAACAAAGTGTCACATTAATGCAACAATAGAGGTCAAGCATAATTATGGTACAGCAATTATTGCTTGGTGAGTAGAGCACGCGATTCGCCAAGAGCGATCTTCTCGTCTAATTGCTATTCTAAAGGAGTCCGTGGTCTGGCTGACCAATGACCGCCACGCAGCCTTAGAGGAGGAGGAGGCAGGAGGCGGTCGAATGGGTCGCAGGCCACTCGAGGCGATTCACTCGCATTGGGAAAGGGGGGTAGACGGAAACGTACCATCATCAACATGTAGGACACCATTTGGTCTGACCGTCTTTGTACACGACTGTGTCTGTGATTGTGTCTGTTTGTGTATGTATTTGTATGCATGTGTATGTGCGTATGTGTATGTATGTATATTTGTATGTACGTATGAATGTGGTATGTGTGTATGTATGTATGCATGTATGTACGTATGTATGAATACATGTGTGTATGTATGTGTGTATGCATGTATGTATCTATGTATGTGCTTATTAATGTGTGTGCGTAATTGCGTATTTATGTATATATACGTGTATGCATTTATCTGTGTATATAATATTATGCATGTATATATGTATATATGTACATGTATGTATGTATGTGTGCATGTATGTAACGTGTCTAGTCTAGATAAAATTAAAGTTTTCTAAAATATGAATGATAGGAAGAAAGAACGAAGGAAAAAAAGAAAGAATTAAGGCAAAACGAAATGACAGTGAAAGTAGAGTACAGTTGAAAGCAGGGCCGTAGCGAGGCATGTGCCAGCGGTGCCACGGCACAGGGCGCAACTCCAGAGAGGGCGCAAATTTTGAGACGGAACGATTTAATTAGGCCTACTAATTACTTGATCTTGAAATATGAAATATACATTATAAACAAAATAAATGTAATAAAATTAATCTGGCGTAGACCGAAATGGGCGCATAAGTCAAATATAGCGAGCTGCCGTGATTGATGGAAATTTACGTGCATGGGAAAAAAGCGCTTGCGATACTGCGCTGTGATTGCTGGAAAAACGAGCGAAAGCACGCGTTTATTTAGGCACGTAGATTAGCCTATAAAACGAGGCGAGACACTGAAAGGGGCTCTTAGATGATTTTGCATGTACCATCCCTGTTTACTGAAAAAATGCATTGCTATTGAATGGACGTTAGCTAATTCGATCCCGATGAAATTGTAATTTTGCAAGAGACAGATAACTTGATCAAACGACTGATAAATATAATTTTCGCGTAATTGGATGTGGAAACCGCTATCCAGTATCTCCCGTGAATTTCTGTTAATTAAACTATAATCAGAACTAGCGAAATGGCGAATGTTGAGTTGTCAGTGCCACCTAATGCAGAGCTAGGTGATTTAATCCAGAAAGTTATACATCGTCAAGAAGAACAGGCAGAAGTGCTAAGAAGTGTAAGTGCTAAGACAGGAAGTCCTCGACCGATAATGAAAGTACTGGTGTTAGGGCGAGGAGCCCAATCAGAGCGGACACTTTTCTGTCGCCACCAAAGCCGGTCGTAGGCTCAAAGCTCGGCCTAGTATCTAAAGAGCTGAAAGACATAGCGGCTAGTGGCGCTATACAAGTCACCGTATGGGTGAGGCCCCGCAGGAGCGCACGCCTGCTTCTTAAACCCCGTGTTGATTACACGATGAGTCACCGTTCACCCATAGCTTACGGTGGGGAATCGAACCCGAAGGAAGTCGAATCCTTTCCTCGTGGAACTTAATTGTCCAAACCTTCCTGACCTTAAAGTCCCTTCAACAGTGAAATAAATCTGAAGTGACTAAAGTGAAATGTTAATAGAAGCACAGAAACTTCGTTTCTATTTTCTTTAAAAGACAAAGCCTTCTTCGAGATCACAAATTTGCTTGTTATTGGTTAAATTGATCTTTGATGGGTGGGCGCTAGATTTACGCTTGGCACAGGGCGCAATTATAGCTTGCTACGGCCCTGGTTGAAAGATGGTAGCAAGAGGGAATGGAATTAAAAAGAATTAATGGAAGTGAAAAGAAAGGAGACAAAATATTAGCAGTATTAAGGAAAGTCAATCAAAGAAGAAATGAAAGAAAGGTGGATGGAAAAAGGAGATGATGACGATAATTTAAAAAATTCAACCCTCTCCTCAGATTCACACATATTAAATGTTTCGTCAATCTCCCCAACCCCATTGGTATTTTTCCAAATACAGTTGCAAATCCAATACGATACCTGATCGCGATATTGTCAGTACAAAAGGTGTCACCACCGACAAGGAGTTGAACCCATAACCATTGCGTCTAGTTCAACACTGAACCACATGTGTAGGCCTATGTATAAACGAGTATGATTGCAAAAACTTAAGGTCCTACCGAGATTTGAACTCGGATCGCTGGATTCAAAGTCCAGAGTGCTAACCATTACACCATAGGACCTCGTCGGTAAACCACCGCTCTTCGGAAGCCTTTACAGATGTCGCTTGTTTGACACGTCAACAACATACCTGAGTACGAGCCTACGAGCGCCTTTGTAACGTTTGCAGTCTAGAGGGCTTACGAGTCTCGTGAGATCTTGGGGCATGGGTGCCACATTCATGTTTTAGCAAATAGCAGAGATGGGCACGATTAGTTAAATTGCTAATCGATTATAATTGGAATTAGCTACTGACATTTGCTATTCGATTAGAATTAGACAAATTCGTAGCTAATGGATTAGTTAAATTGCTAATCGATTAGAATTAGAATTGGCTACTGAAATTTGCTAATTGATTAGAATAAGAGTTAGCAGAATTTTCAAACTAATTGATTAGAATTAGAATTAGCTGTTTGACTAATCGATTAGAATCTAATCGATTAGTTACCCACCTCTGGAAAATAGGAATAGGAAGAAGTATTGATGAACGACGGAGAGAAAGAAATGGAACGGAGGAAAGGAATAGCTTGCTTTTTAGGTTCAGTGTGATGACGTATAACAAAGAAAACTACAATACAATCAGGATTTCGGGTCAAAATTTCAACATCAATTGTTGATTTCTAATGGAAAAACCGAAATAAATAACTTTTCAGGTAGTCAGTCAGTTAGTCAGTCAGCCAGTCAGTCAGTCAGTCAGTCAGTCAGTCAGTCAGTCAGTCAGTCAGTTTGCCAGTCAGTCAATCAGTCAGTCAGCCAGTCAGCCAGTCAGCCAGTCATTGAACTAGTCAGTTAACCAGTCAGTCAAACAGTCAGTCAGTCAGTCAGTCAACCAGTCAGTCGGTAAACCAGTCAGTCAGTCAGCCAGTCAATCAGTCGGTCAGTCAGTCAGCCAGCCAGCTGCTGCTATTTAATCAGACTGATGTGTTGCAGAAGCCCACGCATGACACCGATGAAAGGGTCATGGTAGAGCAGAAGGGTCAGCGGCATTAACCCCTGTGGTCACCCTGCTGTAGGGCATCAAGGAACAGGAATCTCTGTGTCCTCCCCGCAATTAGCTCCGAGCACCGCAGACGCACCCCTCTTTCTCGCCCCATCCCACTCTCACCCTGTATGCGGCCAGTCCACTTTGCTTAGGCCATGGACTCCTTTTCAATAGTATGTGGATAAGAAGTAGGTATACTTGTGGGGCGCGGTGGTGTAGGGGTATGTTCGGTGCCTTGCAGCCGGAGGGTTGCGGGTTCGAATCCACCTCAAGGGGATATATTTGGTGCCTTGCAGCCGTGGGTTGCGGGTTCGAATCCACCTCAAGCCGCCGCGTAGGGACCCTGGGCAAGTCCTTCACTCGCAATTGCTCATGCGCTTCGGCGTGAAACTCCGATTCAGTGTCCGCGCTGTAGTCGGGAGCGCCTCTGAGTAGAAATCTTGAAGGGGCGCTATATAAATATCTGAAATGAATGAATGAAATGAATGAATACCTGTAGAAATATTATTTACTCGAGTTATAATATTATTACTGCTGACTCCCATTTACTTCGAACCAGATCATTCGCGAGTTTTAACTTGACAGCGCTCTCGCTAATAAGCTCTGGCTCTGCGCTCAGTTTTAGAGTAGCACTTTAGCAATTTGGAGATTACGATTACGATTACCTGAGCTTTTACATTACTCTTGGGCGCACCCATTCAAACTCCGGCGCAGAATCCTAATCTCGAAATTTCTAGATCGCCCAAAAACGAAGTCGCGGGAACCAGCTTATTCACAGGCGCTTAGTCAAAATGTGATCTATAGGCAGGGGTGAAATCGATTCCAAGTCAAGATCCAGAGGGGTCAGGCGGAACATAGCGTAGCGAATGGGAGTAGTAGTTTCAGTTTGATAAGAAATATCATTAGCGTCGCCCTCCTCCTTCATCCAGGCTCGGGACTGGCACTGCCAGAGTACGAACAGTGGCGGAGATGAGCGAATGGGAAGAGGCCTAGAGGGCAGTCAATAATAATAATATTAGTACGTGACTGGTTTGCTTGTTTACTGTTTAACGACCACTGTGTGGTAACAAAGACCATTAGCGTCGTCCTCCTCCTTTATCGAGGCTTGGGACTGGCACTGTCAGAAAGCGAACAGTGGCGGAGTTTACGTGACTGGTTGTAGGTTTTCGTTGCTCTATACTTAACAGCAGAAGTCCATGCTCCCCGAGTTACACGGCAGAACATGATAAACACTGTATCGACTCCAATAAATTTGAATTTGAATCACAATTACAATTACAATTACAATCACAATCACAATAACTGAGCGAATTGTAGTAGTTTCAGTTTAACGACACTGTGTGATTACAAAGATCATTAGCGTCGCCCTCCTCCTTTATCCAGGCTTGGAACTGGCACTGTCAGAAATCGAACAGTTGCGGAATTGGACAAGGGTAGTCAATATATGACTGACTGGTCTAGGGTTTTCGTTGAATTATACTTAACCACAGAAGTCCATGCTCCCCCAGTTACATGGCAGATGTCTCTGGCCAGACAGAGGAATCGTCTTTCGCGCCGTTACGTGATTAAAACCTCATTAAGGATCGTGTTAGTTAAGCCACCCTACCGAGACGCCCGGCGCCCCCTCTAAAGGGCCCATCCGGTGACCACGACTACCCCGCCCTTCCTTTGCCGATTCCCCCCAGACTAGCTGGGCGCGCGAACGCCCCCGCTTTGGGTCATCGAGTGTGGGGTACGGCTAGGTCATGGGGTGCATGTTTTATGCCCTTCATTAGGTAAATAAGTATGTAGTTTCGTGATAATTAAGAATGTGTTTCACGGAAGAGCCGCACACCACGCAGATATAGATGATAAACGTTTCTGAAAGATTCCCTAAAACGTCGCCATGGAAGTGTTCTGCTACAGTTACAGTTACAGCCTCTAACCTGTAGTTGTCGTCGTCGTCATCATTATCATCACCATGATCATTATCATAAATATGACCTTCATCATCATTGTCATCATTGTCATCATTGTCATCATTGTCATCATCATCATCATCATCATCATCATCATCATCATCATCATCATCATCATCATCATCATCATCATCATCATCATCATCATCATCATCATCATCATCATCATCATCATCATCATCATCATCATCATCATCATCATCATCATCATCATCATCATCATCATCATCATCATCATCATCATCATCATCATCATCATCATCATCATCATCATCATCATCATCATCATCATCATCATCATCATCATCATCATCATCATCATCATCATCATCATCGTAAATATGATCGTTATCATCATCATGATCATCATCAGCATGATCATGATCATGGCGATGATCATGATCGTCGTCATCATCACCGCCATCATCATGGATACTATAGTCGTCGCCATCATGATCATGAGCATGATCATCACCATCGTCGTCTTCATAATCATCAATATTATCGATATGATCTTCATCATAAATACAGTAGGCCTACTAACGTCGTCGTCATGATCTTGATTATCGTCAGTATCACAAATATGATAGTCATTATCATCAACATCAACATCATAATCATCATAATTATCGGCTTAACCAAGACATCTATAATTAAAATAATTAACACAATTCTAATTATCATAATAAATATTTCTGTAGTAATCATTTAAATAACTAAGCAAATTGGACATAGTGAAATATATTTCCGATTCAACGCATAGAACTTGTGCTGATACGGTACAGTGTTAAGCAAAGCACCCTTAGGACTTACTCGCTAATTACGATAATGAAGGAATAATGACAATCACAATAATCTTGGTAGAACGCCATGTCGGTACAGTGAACGAACAGCGAACGCGAGCCCCTGTTCTCGGGGTGCTCGGACTAAACCCAGACAAATCTTTAGAACGCACCCGGAGCATGTCTTAAAAGCTCTAAGGAAAGGATAAGAGGTTTTGACGCTTTCTCAGCCATGTCCCTTCTGCCAACTGTGACCCTCCATGACCCCTGACCTTAACCCATGACCTTCGTGACCTCAGTCATCTGCATGCCATAAGCAACTGTCTGTCTTCGATTTGACAATTTTATTATCATCATCATCGTCGTTGTCGTCATCATCATCGTCGTCATCATCATCATCAATACATCATCACCATCATAATCATCATCAAAACATCAATACATCATCATAATCATCATCATCATCACCACCACCACCACCACCACCACCACCACCACCATACTCATCGTCGTTGTCATCATCATCATTGTGATCAATGCATCAACAACAACAACAACAACATCATCATCATCATCATTGTCGTCAGCATCATCCCTCTAAATTGAAGAACACATGTAGCTCACAGTGACTTCAGTGGTCGAAGTAGTGGTAGAGGTGGCAGAGGTGGTAGGTAATGTAATGGTGGCACGGGTGGCTCCAGCCAGTCTACTTGAGTCGGAAATTCATCGGGGGTGAACTTCACCTGTCTTCTTCCTTGGCCCATCCCTCATCCCTTTAATTACCATCCGGAGACCGACATTTAATTAATTCTCGGCTA
Organism: Aporrectodea caliginosa; assembly: GCA_020284085.1. Classification (NCBI taxonomy): domain Eukaryota; kingdom Metazoa; phylum Annelida; class Clitellata; order Crassiclitellata; family Lumbricidae; genus Aporrectodea; species Aporrectodea caliginosa. The sequence continues at coordinate 205,208 of JACEVL010002921.1, forward strand.
ATTACGAGGCTCAGAATGCGTGGGAGTGGCAAGGGCGTATCAACCGAACACACGAATAATATACCCACAACCTATGCAGAGAGACAGACGGACAAAGAGGCAGACAGACAGACAGACAGACAGACAGGCAGGCAGGCAGGAAGACAGACAGACAGGCAGACAGAAATATACACATAGACAGACACACACACACACACACACACACACACACACACACACACAGAGATAGACCAATATAGTGTTAAGTAAGGCAAAAATTAGACTACGTAAGGCAAGAGAAACTGAGAAACTGAGACAAAGTGTGGCGCGTTAGGAGAAAGGTTTGTAAGTAATGACTCTTTAGACGACAGAGATGGGCAACTAATCGATTAGAATCTGATCGATTAGCTAATCGATTAGACAAACAGCAAATTCTAATTCTAATCGATTAGCTGAAAGATTTTGCTAATTCTATTTTTTAGTGATCAGCAACATTCAGTAGCTAATTCTAATCGATTAGCAATTTAACTAATCGTGTCCAACAGACACCCTCAGAACTTGATGACATTGCGTCACGAATTACACGGCTTCACAATCATTTTTTATTTTACATAGCAACCCGGGATTCGAACCCGCTTGCAGGCACCAGTATGAAAATGCCACCACGATGCGTGCACGAAGCACAGCGCCTCTGGCGAATGAAAAAGTGACACGTCGATTCCGATTCTAGCGCCTCTGCCGAATGAAACATCTACAACGTTTAACGCAGGAAGTTGAAGGATTGGTCAACAGGCTAAAACGGATTGGTCACATTCCTACCAAAGTGGACGGTCAGGAGAGAAAGATGGAGAGAAACAGATACAGAGACAGAGAGAAAGAGAGACAGAGAGACAGAGACAGAGAGAAAGAGACAGAGAGACAGAGAGACAGAGACAGAGAGAAAGAGACAGAGACACGCAGAGACAGAGAGAGAGAGAGACAGAGAGAGAGAGAGAGAGAGAGAGAGAGAGAGAGAGAGAGAGAGAGAGAGAGAGAGAGAGAGAGAGAGAGAGACAACACAAAGATACAGAGAGAGAGAGAGACAAGCAGCCATTTGTATTATTGGCAATTGTGACAGACACGCAGACAGGCAGACAGACAGACAGACAGACAGACAGACAGACAGACAGACTGACCACCGTCTTTGTACATGTATGTGTCTGTGATTGTGTTTGCTTGTGCATGTATGGTCAACAGGCTAAAACGGTTTGGTCAGATTCAGATCCAACACGAAGAATCGATATTTTATTTGGTTAAAAATTCACCGAGCGATAAATGATAAATAAGATGACCTACAGTGTTGAAACGTAGAAACTGCGAGCATGAAAGCGCGAAGAATATTCGTCTGGTCCTCTTCGAAACGTAAACCAGTTCCCGTTTCAACTTCGACCTCAACAACAAACCGGAAAGTAGACCGCGAAAATATCCTGCAGGGGCTCCTTTAGGGTTACGACGCGGGGCTCCTCTTAGGAGCTGTAACGTGCCTTGTTGACTGTCAATATAGTGATGTTTAATGAAACAGTAGAATTTTGACGCAAAAGACACTAATGTGTCTGAATTCTGTTCCCATAGTAATACTAAAGTTGCGAATTTGGCAAATTGCCAGCTGTTAATATAGCTGCATATTTCTGTAGCGCCTGTATTAAGTGCACAGTTCATCAAAAGATGGCACACCAAACTCAAGCAGGAATTACATGTAGGATTGAGCATATACGACGTCTACGTGCAATTGTGACAAAATGGTCGCATTTATTATTGGATAAAAGAGATAATATAGTCTACTACTATTAATAGCATAGTTAGTAATAATATAATAATAATAATAATAATAATAATAATAATATTATTATTATTATTATTATTATTATTATTATTATTATTATCAATATTATTATTATTAATGTGGTTAATGTAATGCTGTATATTAATTTATGTAGAATAAATAGGGACGTAGTAAATTAAATAAACATCAATATAGGCTTATTGTTAATGCATTATAATGTAAATATATATGCATTCATGTAAGCATGTATGTAAGCATAATCTACTTTGATAATTTGGCCGTTATCATGTTATGTATAATATGCATAACATGGCTAATAACGTAATAACGCATGAAGCATAGTTATATATAATTTGTATATATGTACATATATGTACAGATGGCTGTACAAAGCATATATATGATGCATACATAATTCATATATATATATATATATATACATATATATATATATATATATATAACTATGCTTAAGTATATATATGCGTTATGTATGCATTATATATGTATATATATATATATATGTATATATGTATATATATATACTGGACTAAATGGCGGACAGTCCTTCGAAGTGGTGGAAGAGGATCAGTGAGTATTTGTTGAGGGTTTCAGTCGCCAGATGACAGCTGTAGTCGTGGTCGTCAACCAGGAATTGAACAGCGAAGGAGTGGCCAACCAGACGACCGGTAGGAAAGCATAGAAGCCTCGAGCGACACCTCGCGGCGGTGGCGAAGACGATTTGGGTTTCGTCGAATAAGGATCTGGAAGAAGAACGACACAGCCGTTCTAACCAATCATCAGGGTCCACAGTACCAACAGGGTCCAACACCCACCCACCCTTCCCGTATTTTTTTTTCCACCACCATCACCACCACCACCACCACCACCACGATACTGATACTAATAATGATACTACTACTAATGATCATCATTGCTCGGGTTCAACTCAAGGTTCTTACATTAATGTATACCGGTCGTATACTGGCCGAGCTCCCAAGTATCTATGTGACCTTATTGGTCGGCCGGCCTCGGCCACTTCTCTTCGCCCGCTACGCTCTCTAAACCGGCATGATCTCTTTGTCCCGCGAGCCAGAACTGCTATGGCTAAAACGCGAGCCTTTGCCTTCATTGGCCCTGCACTATGGAACCAGCTTCCTCCTATGAGACGATCCTCCTTATTAACTGGTGAGCCAAGTCCTCTTCTCATTGTCCCAAGACCACTTTCTTTTCTCTGGGTCTCTCGCACTGGGAGCGCCTCTTATTGGTGTGCACTGTGAGAGGCGCTATATAAATTGATAGATACAATACAATACAATACCATACAATACTATTGGTGCCACTACTAGTACTAATTCTAATGCTAGTACTAGCACCAACACTGATACTGATACTAATAATAATACTACTAATGATCATCATCGACATTATCATCGACATCATCATCGTCATCATCAACGTCATCGTCGTCGTCGTCGTCGTCATCATCATCGTCATCATCATCGTCATCATCATCGTCATCATCATCGTCATCATCATCATCGTCATCGTCATCATCATCGTCATCGTCATCATCATCGTCATCATCATCGTCATCATCATCATCATCATCGTCGTCGTCGTCGTCATCATCATCGTCGTCGTCGTCGTCATCATCATCGTCGTTGTCGTCGTCGTTGTCATTCGTAGGATATGATGATCTTGACCTTCGACCCTGCGGAACTGGTAGAAGGCTTCGAATCCCGTTGCGTCGAAGACGTCGTTCGATTTGAACGTCACCCGGAAGAAGTTACCGTCGGAGCTGACCGATCTTTTTGCCTGTTCTTGCTTCGATCCACAGAATCGACTCATCTTCCGGTCCATCAGCTCAACGTTGAAGTTGGAAAACTCGACGTAGTCACTCTGCGTTGACTCGTGGCACCTGGCGAAGGTAACAAAGGTAACGCAACGAAGGTAGCACAAAGAAGGTAATAGAACGAAGGTAATTCATCGAAGAGAACACAACGAAGGTAACAAAACGAGGAAACACAACGAAGGTAATTGAACGAAGGTAATTCATCGAAGAGAACGCAACGAAGTAACGGAACGAAGGTAATAGAACGAAGGTAACACAACGAAGGTAATTGAACGAAAGTAATTCATCGAAGAGAAGACAACGAAGTAACGGAACGAAGGTAACGGAACGAAGGTAATGGAAAGAAGGTAACACAACGGAGGTAATAGAACGAAGGTTAAACGGAAATAAGGTAACAAAATGCAGGTAGCGGAACGAGGGTAACACAACGAAGGTAACGGAACAAAGGTAGCATAATGAAGGTAACATAATGAAGGTAAAAGGTAAGGCTAGGTAATGGGTAAGTGGAAACGTTTATATACGAGCATGAGGCACGCATAAGTTGAGCGATTGACGGATGAACGGATTGATTGATTGATTGATTGATTGATTGATTGATTGATTGATTGATTGATTGATTGATGGATGGATGATTGATATTATACCCTGGTGAAATGCCTTCGACATCGAAGTAGGGGAACGTGATGTAGATGCATTCGCTATCGGCGCCGTAGAACAGGTAGTGACACTCCGTGTTGCGCGGGTAGAGACCAGGATAGTTGGGCGAAGTGAACGTACCGTTTGTCGACATATTACTACGAAAGACGAAGCCACAGGCTGCAACGACAACATAACAACAACAACAACAACAGTGTTACCCTATAGTCGTAGTCATCATCATCACAGTCAACGTCAACTTAAATAGTCTGTTTAGTTAATTTGCAGAAGAATTGTATTGTATTGTATTGACACATTTATTGTCTATTTAGCTGTTTTGCAGAAGAATTGTATTGTATTGTATCTATCATTTTATATAGCGCCTCTCACATCGTACACCAATCAGAGGCGCTCCCAGTGCGAGAGACCCAGAGAAAAGAAAATGATCTTGAGCAACGAAAGAGGCACTTGGCCCACCAGTTAACAAGAAGGAAAGTGTTG
>JACEVL010002921.1:217500-235000 GCA_020284085.1 Aporrectodea caliginosa
CCAAATATGGACCATCGCAGGACATAGGACCATGCAGTTAGGTCCTCTCACCGGACAGAGGACCAGGCAAGTCCACTCGAAAAGACCACCGAGAGATGTTTTGGACATCATTATAACGGCGCTATATAAGTAATTAAATTAGAATAATGTCGACGATGGAATGTCACATCTGCATATATAATGAGGAAAAAACGGAAACACTGATTCATGATTCATGACATTGCTTTCTATCTCTATCTGTCTTTCTTTCTATGTCTGTGTCTCTGTCTCTCCGTCTCGCTCTGTCTGTCTCTGTCTGTCTCTGCCTCTATATGTCTGTCTATCGATCACTAGCTCTCTCTGAATCTCCATCTCGCTTTCTCTGTTTGTCTCTGTCTCTGTCTCTGTCTCTCCTTCTCTCAATCTCTCTCTGCCTCTCCTTCTCTCCATCTCTGTCTGTTGGCGTCTGACTCAGTCTCTGCCTCTGTCTCTGTCCATCTCTAACTCTCTATGTCTCTTTCTCTCTCTCTCTTACTCTGCGTCTCTCTCTCTCTCTCTCTCTCTCTCTCTCTCTCTCTCTCTCTCTCTCTCTCTCTCTCTCTCTCTCTCTCTCTCTCTCTCTCTCTCTCCAGCCCCCATCCATCACCGACCGTGTTCTCTCTCTCTCTCTCGTTGGTCGACAAAGGTTTGGCTTGTATACAAGGCTGTATACTCTACCTGTCTCGTTTCAGCTTTGACCACTACGGCTACTTTTACAACTACAGTGAAAGGACAAACAAATGGACAAATGGACAGACATACAGAGGAACAACTGGACGTACAAATGGAGGGACAACACCAGAATGGGCAGACAATTGAACAGACAATTGAACGCAGAAACAACTGACGGACAATTTGGGACAATTAAATTAAATTGACAATTAAATTGAATGAATAAGAGGACAGGTAAATTTATATAAAAATGGACAACTACTTGACGGACAAATGGACAAATGAGCGGACAAATGGACAATAGGAAAGACTGATGGACAAATGGACAGCCAAATGAACAGAGAACAGTTCTTCCTCCTCAAAACCTTCTTTAATCCAGGGTTCGCGCACTGGGAGCGCTACTGAATAGCCATTGCTGCGAGCTGCGCTATATAAATTTATAAATACAGTGAATTGGGAATATTAAGGGACAAGCGAACAGGTAGGCAAACGAATAGACGAACGAACGAACACAAACAGCGTGACAGTCTGATGATAAATTCATGACACTTCCACCGCCCGTACCACCGACTGTTCCAATTTGATCAACGTGGTAGGAAACGGCGCTATAAAAATGGTTACTGTTGTACAGAGGTATATGTGGTGAAGGAGGGCAGAAAAAACAGCAGGAGGTGGAGTGGTCGATCAAGGTGGAAAAGAAAGGATGGGTGTATCAATGGTAGACTGTGAGACTCATAAATGGATGGACGTATGGATGGACACATATAGATGGACATATGGATGGATGGATATATGGAAGGACATATGGATGGACATAATTATATGGACGGATAAATTGATGGACATATGGATGGACATATGGAATTACATATGGAAGAACATATGGGTGGACATATGGAATTACATATGGAAGGACATATGGGTGGACATATGGAATTACATATGGAAGGACATAATGGGTGGACATATGGAATTACATATGGAAGGACATATGGGTGGACATATGGAATTACATATGGAAGGACATATGGGTGGACATATGGAATTACATATGGAAGGACATAATGGGTGGACATATGGAATTACATATGGAAGGACATATATGGACGGAAAAATTGATGGACATATGGATGGATATATGGATGGAAGAATGGAGGGAAAGAAGACAAGAGGAAGACCGAGAACGATGTTGTTGGACTGGATGATGGAGGAAGAATACAGCAAGTTGAAGGAGAGAGCCAGACAACGTGACGAATGGCGACATTGGAAGTATACGAACCTGCCTAGGAAGGCAGAGAAGCAAAAGAAGAAGAAATGAATGGACGTATGGATGGTCATATGGATGGATATATGGAAGGACATATGGAAGGACATATGGAAGGACATATTTATGGATATATGGAAGGACATATGGAAGGACATATGGATGGACATATTTATGGATATATGGAAGGACATATGGAAGGACATATGGAAGGACATATGGATGGACATATTTATGGATATATGGAAGTACATATGGCTGTTCATATGGATGGACAAATGGATGGACATATGGAAGGACATATGGATAGATATATGGATGGACATATGAATGCACATATGGTTGGACAAAATAGACAACTAAACAGACAAATACACAAATAGACGGATAAATGGGCGAATAAATGGACTGACATATTGATGAACGCATGGACGTGCATATGGATGGGCATATTGATGGACAAATTACAACAATCGCACATAGGAAAATTCTCTAATCTAAATTCTCATATTTTGACTGCAATTGTTAGACGTCGTTCCAAACTATACACGATGCCTCAAACTTAAAGGAATGTTTTTCCGGGAAGCGGTCGTTTTCCAGAAATTCCGACAACATGGTCTTATGTATACGCAGCAAGCGGTATGGGCCGCGTGATGGTCTTTTCCCGGAAAAACAATCAGGCACAATATGCCCTCATACACTGTACCCTCATATATATATATATACAGAGTTACAGACGCGTGCACATAAATAAGATCATCTCATGTTATGAGTTGTTTCATAGAAATCACACCTATATAAAAGCCCTAAAGTAAAAGCTGACCACCTGCAGTTAGTTCCAGATACATAGAGCCTCTGAGTAGGTTTCTTGAAGAGGCGCTATATAAATTCTCGGAATGAATGAATGAATGAATGAATAGTCACCCAGGCGATTTTCACGCTGTCCTACATAGGTACCTTCCTTTCAAAACTACTTAGTGGGATTAATGATCCCTTCAGGGCCTTTCCTTGTAGCCATCTCCTATCGTTTGTGTACTTTGTAACTCTGTAATTGTAAGATGATTGTTTGGTTTGGTTACAAAATAAAATGATTTTGATTTACAAACAGTCTTCTTGTGAACATCCGCACTTTTCCCGTTAACTCAGCCCAAGTAATAATAAATAATTATATATATATATATATATATATATATATATATAGAGTCATGCCCGAACAAATTTGTGAGTCACCTGAAACGCGCTATATAAATATTCTGAGGTATTTATGCATGTATTTCTGTATCCGTGTATACATGCTCTCCCTTTCTTTCTCTTCCATTATACTGCATGCGTAAGTTATACATTCTCCACAAATGTTAAGACTCATCCCTTTATGTCTCTTAGGCATTAAATCTGTTTTGACATGTGGGGAGGGAAGACTGCTTCTTCCAAAGTGTGTATGCTTTCCTTAAGAAGCCTATATAGCAGGCTAACAGCATGGCGTATACATAATTATATATATATAAATCTTTACTATAGCAGGCTAACAGCATGGCGTATACATAATTATATATATATATATATATATATATATGAATCGTAATTTTTTCATTAACGCATTGAGCAAAACAATATTGCAACCTTCCCTAAGCGGGTATACAATTACTGCTTCCCACGACTGAGTTCAGTTATACACAAGGTCAGACTGGTTAGTATTAAAAATCTTTACTTGTTTGCACTGCTGCTTACAGATTCGCACGGCCATAATAATTTATGACACATGCAGTATTAAATAAAAATTTATGGGGTGGGGGCCACTGGGGGGTATTCCTTCACGTCCCGGCCCCAAGCTTGAAGGTGGGGAGGGAATTCCCACCGTTCCCTCCCCAGAATTTACGGCGCTGTCTCTAGTAGACAGCCATTTTACAGCTCTTTTGAGAGATTCCTAAAATGCGCACTATAAGAGTCCAGATACGTATACATACACACATACATAAATACATGCACACATACATACGTGATACATACAGACATACAAACATACACACATACATACATACATGCATACATACATACACCCATACGGGCGCGGTGGTGTAGCGGTATGTTCGGTGCCTTGCAGCCGGAGGGTTGCGGGTTCGAATCCACCTCAAACCGCCGCGTAGGGACCCTGGGCAAGTCCTTCACTCGCAATTGCTCATGCGCTTCGGCGTGGAACTCCGATTCAGTGTCCACGCTGTAGTCTGGAGCGCCTCTGAGTAGAAATCCTAAAGGGGCGATATAACAAGTGCTTATACATACATACATACATACATACAAACTAGAGGTCTGCGGGTAGAGCATTTTTGCTACCCGACCCGTACCCGTAACACGGGACCGTTACCCGTACCCGTACCCGACCCGTACTCGAAATTACTACCCAACCCGACCCGTACCCGCGGGTATACCCGTACCCGTACCGTACCCGCCACATAATTAATAGGACTTCACATAACCGAAGTCCATACCAGTCCAATGGTCTTACAAAGCATGTGGCAGTAATAATAATAGTCTGACGAACATGGTGATGATCACAGTAATAATAATAATAATAATAATAATAATAATAATAATAATAATAATAATAATAATAATAATAATAATAATAATAATAATAATAATAATAAAAATAAAATAATAATAATAAAAATATTAGCAATAATAATAAACTTGTTTCGGGGGACCCGCAGGAGACAAGCACGCCTCTTTCAGCGTCTTTCAATTTGCACACAACGGTTCAATGCTGGTGCTTTTGGTGCACGTTTACACAATTGACCTGTGAAGATCACCATTAAGTCCAAAACGACCAAATTCTTCGGATAGTTGCTTAGAGCCTGAGGGATTACACTTACCTTTGGTGATTCAGAAATATAGTAATAATAAATTAATAACTGTTAAGCAGCCAGCCATAACACGGCAGTTTGCAACAAAATACCGCTATTTGAATAGTTTAAGTATTTCTCAGAGGCAAAGGGTTTGACAAACATGGTGCTTCAACTATACCTAACCTCAACTACCGTAACTGCATCAACGTGTTGTAAAGAAAGCACGGCTGCTGGACTGCCAGGTTCGGCGTCAGCTACCTCCGACCCCGGTTGTCGGGACTGAAACTCAGATGAGGTATAATGTAGAAATGCTACGATCGGATTGTGTTGATCGAAACAAGCCATTTTGTAGCTATAAATTGAGCATCTGTAAATGAATGTCAAGCTCACTATGACACACGGACATACATGTACATGTAGGCCAACACAAGGCTACGGTAACTAGACAAGATACCGCCAATTACAGTAAGTCTTTGAAGGTGCAAGACTCACAATTACATGTAACCCCAAAATTTCAGTTCGGTACGGGTAAAACCGGGTATACCCGTACCCGTAATGCTCCTACCCGTACCCGACCCGACCCGTAAAATGTCTACCCGACCCGTACCCGACCCGCGGGTACGGGTCGGGCACGGGTAAACCCGCGGGTACGGGTATACCCGCAGACCCCTAATACAAACATACATACATACATACATATATACATACATACATACATACATACATACATACATACATACATACATACATACATACATACATACATACATACATACATACATACATACATACATACATACATACATACATTCATAGATACATTCATAGATACATACATACATACGTGGCAAGTAATCAAAACAATAATTAAAACTGAGCATACTGATGCAGGCATAAAGGAACTAATAATTATTGACAACCAGACTATAGCTGGCTAACAATTTTAACTCATACTTTACAGGCCTAGCTCAATCATTATCATTGAAAATGCCAGAGGCAAAGCAGTCTTTTCAATCTTTTCTGCCTCCATCTTCTTTGAACTCCTTTGTAGTCCTCCCAACTAACCCCAGCGAAATTCTTACCATTAATAAATCTCTAAATGCTACTCATAGTGCAGGATTGGATGAACTTGCTCCACATGTACTATCTCCACTAATGGATGTTCTGGCGACTCCCTTGGCGGAAATAATCAATTGCTCACTTAGAAACGGGGAAGTTCCCTGTGAGATTAAAATGGCCAAGGTAATACCTATACATAAACAGGGTAATAAAACGAAATATCAAATTTTAGGCCTATTTCAATTTTGCCTTTCTTCTCTAAAATCTTTGAAAGAATAATGTATGATAGACTCTTCTCTTATATAAATCATAAGAATCTCCTTTACCCCCTTCAGCATGGATTCCAACCTGGCCACTCAACCTCAATGTCACTACTGGATATTCAGGACAGGATATCTAAGGCCATGGATAGTAATGAATTCTCTATAGGCATATTCTTAGACCTCGCCAAAGCATTTGACACGGTACTACACGGTAGACCACAAAATTCTTCTAGCAAAATTGGAACACTATGGCATTAGGGATAAATCACTGGATTGGTTTAAAAGCTATTTAACTGGTCGATCTCAGAGGGTTTTATGTAATGCTAACTTTTCTAATTTGCAATTCATATTATATGGTGTTCCACAAGGCTCAATCCTCGGACCTCTTCTGTTCTTAATTTATATTAATGATCTTCCCAATTCCTCATCACTGCTACGTTATATCTTATTGACGACTCCAATGCCTTCTTATCTCACTCTTCTTACGACCAGCTGATAAAATTGGCCAATGAGGAATTGACCATGGCCGCTGAGTGGTTCAAAGCCAACAAATTATCATTAAATCTTTCTAAAACTAATTATATAATCTTCAGAGCTTCCAAAAAAAACTATACCTATTACAGATTGTGAACTAAACATTGACAATACAATAATTCCACAGGTTGAAACATCTAAATTTCTCGGTGTCTTCATTGACCAGCACTTGAAATGGGATTCCCATATTAATGAAATATCTAAGAAAATCATGAAAAACATTGGAATAATTAGAAGAATATCTTACCTACTCCCCTCTCAAATACTTAAGAACTTATATTTTGCTTTAATTTACCCCTATTTAATCTACTGCAATCTTATATGGACTTCTACCTATCCTACACACTTAAAAAACTACAGATCTTGCAAAAAAAAAGCTATACGTTTGATCACTAACTCGCCCTACAATTCACACACTAAACCACTCTTTATCCAACTCAATTTACTAAATATTGAGCAAATTAAATATGTTCAGACTTGTGAACTTATGTACCGGTATGACAATAATTTGCTTCCACCGGCCTTTTCATCCTTCTTTGCTCCAGCCTTGCTCACCACCCAAACCAGAAGTAATCGTTCTTATGTATGCAACTTTGCTAGAACTAATACCCGCAAATTCTCAATCAGGTATCAAGGACCCCTTTTATGGAATAATTTACCGCATCTCATTCGAACAGCATCAGGTCTCCCCCACTTTAAAAGTCTCATTCGTGCACACACAATGAATAAATGAAAATATATTCACATCCCGGATTCAGTCTTTGTAGTCAATCTAATAATATATCTCCAACATTACATATTTTATTAACCAGTCACTTGTCAATTTAAGTAGGCCCCTATCTAGCGGGACCCGTCCCTTCTGGTGAGCCTATTGTTCCTGATCAACTCTCGTTGCTTATTAGCTCAATGTGTTGTTTTAATCTTTGATTGTTCGATTATATGACTATGTTGTTCAACACTTGTATTTGTTACTGGGATCAATAAAGTGAATTGAATTGAATACATACATTCATAGATACATGCATACATAAATACGTACGTACGTATACATATGGAGCGCCTCATATATGTATACATTGGAGCGCCTCATATATGTATACATTGGAGCCCCTCTGAGTAGTTATCTGAAGGGGCGCTATATAAATTCCATAGATAGATAGCTATACTTAAACACACACATACATACATTTTTTAACGTACGTACGTACATATACATGTATGCATTGGATTGTATTGGACTTACATTAGATTGGAATGCACTGGATATTATGGATGTTGCTTTTAGATTAGATTAAATTAGATTACACGAAGTGCGGTGAGGCATATATAGGAGTCCATGGACGAGCCCTGGACGATCATTCAGCCGAAGCACAGTCATGCCATTAGTAATCCATCAAACCCAGTTGATGATCCCCATGGAAACCCCAGCCGTCTTCATAGTTACATGCATGTACTAGTACCTTAAAGGTTATATATATAACATATAACATATATATATATATATACATGCAGATATATATTTGCATATATATATATATATATATATATATATATATATATATATATATATATATATATATATATATATATATATGTAATCCATCAAACCCAGTTGATGATCCCCATGGAAACCCCAGCCGTCTTCATAGTTACATGCATGTACTAGTACCTTAAAGGTTATATATATAACATATAACATATATATATATATATACATGCAGATATATATTTGCATATATATATATATATATATATATATATATATATATATATATATATATATATATGTAATCCATCAAACCCAGTTGATGATCCCCATGGAAACCCCAGCCGTCTTCATAGTTACATGCATGTACTAGTACCTTAAAGGTTATATATATAACATATAACATATATATATATATATACATGCAGATATATATTTGCATATATATATATATATATATATATATATATATATATATATATATATATATATATATATGTATGTGTGTGTGTGTGTGTGTGTGTGTGTGTGTGTGCGTGTGCGTGCGTGCGTATGTGTGCGCTTGTGTGTGTTTGTTTGTGTGTGTGTTTGTGTGTGTGTTTGTGTGTGTGTGTTTGTTTGTGTGTGTGTTTGTTTGTGTGTGTGCTTGTGTGTGTGTGTGTGTTTGTAAACTTTGTATGTGTGTGTGTGTGTGTTTGTGTGTGTGTGCGTGTGTGTGTGTTTGTGTGTGTGTGTGTTTGTGTGTGTGTGTGTGTGTGTGTGTTTGTGTGTGTGTGTGTTTGTGTGTGTGTTTGTGTGTGTGTTTGTGTGTGTGTGTTTGTGTGTGTGTGTGTGTGTGCGCGCTTGTGTGTGTGTGTGTGTGTGTGTGTTTGTGTGTGTGTGTGTTTGTGTGGGTGTTTGTGTTTTTGTGTGTGTGTGCGTGCCCTCGCATGTGTGTGTTTGATTGCGTTTTTGAATGTGCCATGAGCGACAGGAGAGCCGATACAAACTGCGACTCAGGCCGCACCCCTTTGCCCTCCCAGCCAAGGATAGCATGAAGTTTTAACGACGCCAGATGCATAAAAACATTAACAAGCTGCTTTCTGGAACCACGCCTAGTCTCATTTTCACCACTGTAAACCAATCCAATTTGCTATATTATAATCATACTTATTGAACACTCACTGAACAGTGCTGTATCGAAAGCTATAATAGTCTATATTCTCTAATACAATAACAGCATAATCATGCATTGCTGTTACTTGCTGCCATAGTTATGAAATAAACGAAAATACCATACAATACAATTGGTATACCCAGGCCCACCGAGAGGGGGGGGCAGGGGGCAAAAGCCCAGGGGCCCAGCGACTTTTAGGGGCCCGGGCTGGACCCAGCAATCAACTTATGAAATATATATTATAATCAGTTATACAAAGTTTATGATTTATGCCTTTTAAAATATAATATTACGGACACTCAACTACAATAGTTGCATATATAAATATAATTGTGTAGGGTTGTACCCGCACTATTATAATTTCAGTTTGTTTTGGAAAATTTTTTCTCATAAAGTCTAAGGATAGTTAGGGGCCCGTGCATGACTGCTCTGCCTAGGGGCCCGGAATTTCTGTCGGCAGCCCTGGTACTGTATACCAAGCACTTCCCCCCATCTCTACGTTCTACAATCCTCTCTGATAGCATCCCTGCCTCTTTCTCTCACCTTAAATCCTTCCCTTTCTCTCGGAGTACCTCGCACTGGGAACGCTTCTGAAAGGCTTATGAAGTTGTGCTATGAGAAGCACTTTATAAATGATCAAATACAATACAATAATTAATTACTCTAGCATCATTTGGAATAGCGCAGGGAGCGCCTCTGAGTAGGAATCTTACACGGGCGCTATATAAATTTGTGGAATAAAATAAGTAAATACAATACAATACAATTGATACACCAAGCAAATGACGAAGCGGATTATTAGCATTCTAACTGCGATTTTATCTGCGAATACCAGACACCTATTAAAGATGCACAGGTTCAAAGGTCGCACGCCGTGTACGTAACGTATCGACGCGGTTTGTACGTTACGGATTTATGTAGCGCCAGCAGAATTCACTCGGTCGACGACCAGTGGATCCAATTTGGATGTCACTTCCTTCGCGGAAATTCGATTATCCGCAAAGTAATCGATTTAGGAAGAAAGAACAGAACGCCGTACGTCGCTCCTCCGTCAAATAGCTCTCTCGCTTCCAGTCGCATTCGCCAAAACTCTGTGTGTCTGTGTCTGTCTGTGTCTGTCTGTCTATCTGACCGTCTCTGTCCTCCTGTCTATCTCTCTGTCTCTGTCTGTCTGTTTGTCCGCTTCTCTCTGTCTCTCTCTCTGCCTCTGTCTCTCTCTCTGTCTCTGTCTGTCTGTTTGTCCGCTTCTCTCTGTCTCTCTCTCTGCCTCTGTCTGTCTCTGTCTCTGTCTCTGTCTCTGTCTCTGTCTCTGTCTGTCTCTGTCTCTGTCTCTGTCTCTGTCTCTGTCTCTGTCTCTGTCTCTGTCTCTGTCTCTGTCTCTGTCTCTGTCTCTGTCTCTGTCTCTGTCTCTGTCTCTGTCTCTGTCTCTGTCTCTGTCTCTGTCTCTGTCTCTGTCTCTGTCTCTGTCTCTGTCTCTGTCTCTGTCTCTGTCTCTGTCTCTGTCTCTGTCTCTGTCTCTGTCTCTGTCTCTGTCTCTGTCTCTGTCTCGTCTCTGTCTCTGTCTCTGTCTCTGTCTCTGTCTCTGTCTCTCTGTCTCTGTGTCTCTGTGTCTCTGTGTCTCTGTGTCTCTGTGTCTCTGTGTCTCTGTGTCTCTGTGTCTCTGTCTCTCTCTGTCTCTGTCTCTGTCTCTGTCTCTGTCTCTGTCTCTGTCTCTGTCTCTGTCTCTGTCTCTGTCTCTGTCTCTGTCTCTGTCTCTGTCTCTGTCTCTGTCTCTGTCTCTGTCTCTGTCTCTGTCTCTGTCTCTGTCTCTGTCTCTGTCTCTGTCTCTGTCTCTGTCTCTGTCTCTGTCTCTGTCTCTGTCTCTGTCTCTGTCTCTGTCTCTGTCTCTCTCTCTCTCTCTCTCTCTCTCTCTCTCTCTCTCTCTCTCTCTCTCTCTCTCTCTCTCTCTCTCTCTCTCTCTCACACACACACACACACACACACACACACACACACACACACACACACATCACCCACTGCACTCCTAGCCCACATCCACTTGTCGAAGAGAAACTCAAACACACAATCTGACTAACTAGCTTAAAAAGCCAATGTTCTGTCATCATTATCATCATCATCGTCAGTACCTGACGCCAGCCATCTGGCGGCGATGGTTACAAGTAAATTAACTCCACTGTCGGGTTTGGAAGACTAAAACTGGCACTGCTCCAGACAACATTGCCGAACTGTGCCTTCCAATAGTAGTAGTAGTTTCAGTTTAACGACACTGTGTGATAACAAAGATCATTAGCGTCGCCCTCCTCCTTTATCCAGGCTTGGGACTGGCACTGTCAGAATGCAAACAGTGGCGAAGTTTGCCTTCCATGTATCTATATATCTTCGTTTTATAGAACAGACTGACAAATTGCAGCGAGTTACACAATAGAAAGGCAGACAAATCTAATATATCGGGTACAGTTGCTGACGAGTACTTTACCATTCGTTAAAAGTAGGGCTGGGCATTTAACGCGTTATTAACGCGATTAATGCGTTAATTAATTAACGCGATTAAATTTTTTAACGCAGTTAACGCGATTGTTTAAGGGCCCAATTATTTCTAGAAATGCGCTAAAACAATTCTTGATAAACCGCTCAGTTTAAACTTTAAACTTAAAAGTAAACACTAAAGCGTAAAAATAAGTAGTAAAAGCATTGTGTGCTTTTTGTTTATTGACTGCAATCATTGATATAGCGCATATTCAACGTAATTACTCCGAGTCGGTACAGTAGTTGTACTTGTTATCTATAGTGACATGCGTTAAAAATTAATCGCGGCGTTAAAAATTTTAATCGTGCGATTAATTTCGATTACAATTTTTAATCGTTGCCCACCCCTAGTTAAAAGGCCTAAACCAGCGTATGTATGCTACCGTATAAAGAATTCTTGGTATGAAATTTCTGTCATCTTTCGCACTCAAACTGGTCGGCGGGCGCTCCGGTCTGCCTCGGGAAATGACTTTATTGTGTATACCCTGCTTTCAAACTACAACGCCGGCACTTCTCGATTGCGACGCCGCGGATCTGGAATGCTCTTCCGCCCTCTGTTCGTGCCACTAATGCTGCATGTTTTCGCTAGACTCTTAAAGACGCACTTTTCAGCTGTATGATGGCCACGTTTTGAGAGCACTTCTGAGAGACTCTTAGGTGGCGCTTTATAAATGTCTTGTTACATTACATTAATGTCCTCGCACATTTGTCAAGTCCATTGTTCCCCTTAGTGTTAGCCCAAGCGATGTTATGTTCTCATTTATAGTATCTCTCCAGTTCTGTGCTTAGTAACAGCCAAGGTCGTTTGGTCTAAGCGCACAAAGTGCGTGAGTAGAGGCTCTACATAAATTCCATTAATAAATAAATAAATAGTTCCGTCCCTCTTTGACTCGTTCGCTCGCTTACTCTCTCCGTCCATCTATCCGTCCCTCCGTCCATTAAATCTGTCCGTCTATCCAGCCTTATCTCCTCTCATCCATGATCCCAGGACTCCCATAATGCCAATCGGCGTCTCCCATATTCCCTTGTATCTATGCGTTCTCGTTCATCCGTTCAGCCTTTTATCGGCCTCAGGTCGCATGTCCGACGTTGTTCCGTCTGCTTGACCTCGCTCCCTCCATCCTTCAATGATCCTTGTACCCATACACGCACACTAACCTTTTAGCACTCTCTTTCTGTGTGTGTGTCTCTGTCTCTGTCTCTCTGTCTCTGTCTCTGTCTCTCTCTGTTTATCTGTCTCTGTCTTTCTCTCTGTCTGTCTCTCATTCTCTGTCTCTGTCTGCTTCTGTCTCTAACTCTGTTTTCTCTCTCTCTCTCTCTCTCTCTCTCTCTCTCTCTCTCTCTCTCTTTCTCTATTATTAAAATAAAAAGCCTGTCTCTGTCTCTTTCTGTCTGTCTGTCTGTCTCTTTATCACCATGTCCCTCTCTCTTATGATTTCGCTCTCCCCCCATCTATGTCCACCCTTCCCTACCGCTCAATGTCTTCCCCGTCTCTCCATATACTTCCCAAATCGTCCACAACTGCCACACTATCAGTACATGTATATCAGTCCATACTGCGAGGGTCGATTTATAAATGTTCAGATACAATATAATACAATACCATCCCACCCTGCCTATGATCATTGATCAGTCCTCTCTGCCTCTTACTATCTATCCTTACATCACTTCATCATTCCCTCGATTCCTATTTGTCCTTTCCCTTCCCCTCCATCCCATCTCTGTATCTCCCCTTCCTCCTTCCTCATTTGTTCCATCGATCCTCCACCTTCTCCTTTCCTCCATTTCCCTCCCTCCCTCCTTCCACTCCACTCCACTCCATCACTGCTTCTTCCACTCTTTATTCTTTCAATTGTTCGTCCCTCCTTCCCTGCCTCTCCCTTCCTACTCCTTCCATTTCTACTCCATCACTGCCACGTCTAGTCTTTATTCTTTCTCCCTCTCCCACTCCAGTTTCCTCTCTCCTCCCACTTCTACTCCATCCTCCCTATCTCTCATTCGTGCTCCACGCCGTCCAGTATATCATGGTTCTCCCTCAAGGTCCTGGATTCGCGCGGGTGGTGGAGAGTGTAGGAACCAGCGATTATGAACGAAAATGCCGGCGGCGTCCATTGACGTTGCATTGAAATGACTGTGCCGATCTAGACTGTGGATTTAACGTCTATGGGTCAAAGGTGACATATGCCGACCGGAGACCAATCGTTGAAGCGAACGGAATACAGGAAAAAATCACATTATACATTCAATGGGCAGACACAATGCGATTCAGTGATTCAACAATCAATCGTTATAGGATAGGATGATGATGGAGTTGGTGATGCTGATGATGATGGTGGTGGTGGTGGTGGTGATGATGATGATGATGATGATGATGATGATGATGATGATGATGATGATGATGATGATGATGATGATGATGATGATGATGATGATGATGATGATGATGATGATGATGATGATGATGATGATGATGATGATGATGATGATGATGATGATGATGATGATGATGATGATGATGATGATGATGATGATGATGATGATGATGATGATGATGATGGATATTAACAACAACGACGACGACGAGAACAACATCAATAATAATAATAATAATTTTAAAAATAATGATGATGATGATGATGACGATGATGCTGATGATGATGATAGATATAAACAACAACAATGACAACAACATCAATAATAATAATAATAATAATAATAATAATAATAATAATAATAATAATAATAATAATAATAATAATAATAATAATAATAATAATAATAATAATAATAATAATAATAATAAACGTCCAACGCTTCAATGCCGTCGCGTTCCGGGGAACCTTTTCGGACAAAACGACTGATAACACCATTCCAGAATAATAGTCTTCTCCAGCAGTCTCCGGACTTTTAGGCCACCTGAGGGATCCTTGATACCTCGGGTAAAAAAAAAAAGTAATAATAAAATAATGATGATGATGATGATGATGATGATGATGATGATGATGATGATGATGATGATGATGATGATGATGATGATGATAATGATAATAAAATTTCAATTTTTTTTAATAATAAAAATTAAAAATTAAAATAATAATAATAATAATAATAATAATAATAATAATAATAATAACAATAATAATAATAATAATAATAATAATAATAATAACAACAATAATAACAATAATAATAATAATAAAATACTAACAAATAAATGTAGACCTTCGAGTGTGGACTAACCGTGATGTTCTGGGCTGTAGATTTGAGCAGAAGCAGCAACTATTGTCTCCAAAGTCCAAACAATCACCATAGCAACCAGCTGAGAGACCATGGCTGCCATTCTCTGCGCAATCAGGCGACGTCGCTGACAACAACCGAGACTAGACCTGCGCTAACCTGTGATACCTGCGCCACCAAAGCCTACCAAGTCCCTGTGAAATGACTCGATGTCACGGCCAGAAGACACGTCAACGAATTAAAGTCAGCCACGTCAACTAGTCATTGCCAACTGATGAACGAGAAACGTGTCAACCAAGTCCGGAAGTTAGTGTCAACGACGTCAACAAGTTAATGTCAACGCCTCATCAAGTGAAGACGTACATGCCAACCACGTCAACGAGTTAATGTCAACAGCTCACCGAGTAAACAAGCAAATGCCAACCACGTCAACGACTTAACGTCAACAGCTCAACTAGTGAAGACGTCAATGCCAACCACGTCAACGAATTAATGCCAATAGCTCACCGGCTCTATGTCAACGAAGTGAACGAGTTAATGCTACCAAAGTCAACACAGCAAACAGGCAAAAGTCAACACCGTCGGCGAATAAATACCAACCACGTCAACAATTCAATGGAGTCAACGCCGAGAGTCAACGAATTATGTCAGCGACTCATGACAATGAAGTCATTGTTAAATCAATTAGTTAATTCCAATCAACTCAATGGATATACATACTAACTCAGAGTCGATCGAGTTAACCAGAAAATCCTAACGAAACCAACGACTCATCGCTAATCAAGTCAACCAGTTTCATCCAAGTCAACAACAAGTCAACTGATATAAACCACGTGAATTTCTCCCATCGTAACTATGCTATATTTCCAAAACGCAACCCTAACCGCCGATATCTTCAACCCGCCATCACTGTTCACATTCACTAGAACTTCCTGCTTGCAGAGACCACACTAAGGCCAACTGTCCTTTCGTCCTTCGCGCAACCAGACACTATACACGCAACTGACGCCAAATCTCTGCCGCCATTTGCTCAGCGCTTCTGCGAGCGCGCGACGAACGAGAAAGCAGACGACTGCTAACTATATCGCAAGCGCTCGGCTGCATCGCTAAGTCCGCCTCGTCGCTGAGTCCGCCACGCCATCTGGCGAATGGTTCGCAGTAATAAAAAACGGCCGCGTATTCAACAACGACAGAGGAGTCTGGGTATTCGGGGGAGTCTCGCTGGCTGGCTGGGCGAATACGGAGGCCCTAAGGGAGATGGCAGGGCATGCTTCGTTCGGCCGTCTTCAATGGCTTTGGCCGCTTCTCTTGTCGTGCCATTGGCTTCAATTACTGCGTCCCTGCTGGGCGGACCCGGCCTTGGACGACGCGGAGATTTGATGCGGATAGAGCCAGACGACGCCCCATGCTTGACTCGGTAATGGCGGACCTGGGTCCGCGTATGCTTAATTGCGCTGGGCGGTATTGAAAGGAGGACCGCCGACTGGAAGGGCAGAAGAAGATAGGCAGGCAGAGACAGGCAGGCAGACAGAGATAGGCAGGCAGACAGAGATAGGCAGGCAGACAGAGATAGGCAGGCAGGTAGGCAGACAGACAGACAGGCAGGTAGACAGACAGACAGACAGGCAGGTAGACAGACAGGCAGACATGCAGGCAGAAACAGAGATAAACAGACAGATAGACAGACAAACAGGCAGACGGACAAACAGGCAGAAATACATATAAACAGATAAACAGACAGACAGACAGACACAAGCAGACAGGCAGGCATAAAAAATAACGTGCGTGCTTCTATCGTCGTTGAAGAAGAAAATCCGTCTCAATCTGGAAAGCATATGCAGTCAAAGAGAAGAGAGATTGTCTCTGGTAGTCGTGGGATTACGTCCCTTCTGCCCTTCCTAATCCTCCTCTTCCTCCTTCTCTTCTTCCTCCTCCTATTCCTGCTTCTTCTCCTCCTTCTCCTCCTCTTTCTCCTACTTCTCCTCCTCCTCCTCCAATTCCTGCTTCTCCTCCTCTTTCGCGTACTTCCCCTCCTCCTTCTCCTCCAATTCCTGCTTCTCCTCCTCTTTCTCCTACTTCCCCTCCTCCTTCTCCTCCAATTCCTGCTTCTCCTCCTCTTTCTCCTACTTCTCCTCCTCCTTCTCCTCCAATTCCTGCTTCTCCTCCTCTTTCTCCTACTTCTCCTCCTCCTTTTCCTCCGCTTCCTCCTTGTACTCCTAATCCACCTCCTCCTCTTTCTTCTCCTCTTCTTCCTTCTCCTCCTCCTCCTCTTCCTCCTACTTCTCTTAAATATTGAAAGCCCGTGTCAAATAATAAAATTGTGAGTCAAAAGCATCATCAAAATGGCGGACATGTCGGGCTTTTTAGTAACAAAGTGCCTATAGAACCAAATCAAAGTGAGTATTGCCGATTAATCAAGTTAATTCGCATTGCCTGTTGGGA